>NJDC01001541.1:113916-130402 GCA_002245475.1 Calephelis virginiensis
ATTTTGTATTTAAAAATACTATATATGCATTTTTATCGAACACTTAATATTCATTTAACGATTTTTATTTGTTTAAAATAAATACAATATTTACGATCACAAAATTCGAAACAAATTCAAATAGGCAAATGTAGTTATAACTCTGAAGGCGCGTAGCCCTATCGCGTGTTGACGACCTTGGAGCACCGCACGGATGTAGGTATTTAATTCAAAAATAGGGCGAAGTTAAACTACTGTATCTTACATTACTGAAACAATGGTAGGCACTGATAGCATTACAAATAGGTAAGAAGGCGGTGTCAATCTGCTCGAGTTAATAAAATTAGTTACAGTTACCAGTTAAATTATACAAGTTCAATTATTAGTCGCTTCTGTGTACTAGCGGCCCCGCGTCGGACTTGACTTCTTGAAGTCCCAGATTCTATTCCCGGGTCGGGCATCAATAAAAATTGAGAATATATATTTTCAATTTTCTAATAAAAATAAGGTTGCCCGGGATTGGATATGTGCCCGGTTGACAATAGACTAGCCACCTATCATATTGTAGGACTTGGTATCTTCGGCTAGTCTTGGGTGACCTGGTTGTACCTCTGCCTACCCCTTCGGGGATATGTGCGTGAAGATACTTTACTTTAAATCATACAAGCTAGCAAGTCCACTAATCATTGTGTAGTTTTGCACTGGTTTAACGAGATTATAACGTAGACATTAAACAAGTCGTTAAGTTAATCACATGTATGGGAACGGTGACTGAAACCACTCGGACGATCACTGATCATAAACGGTTTATGATCCTCATAATTACATTATTAATGCCTATAACAAATAATAAGTTGTTTATGGACGTGCTCGTTATCTATAGATCTTAAACGCTATAAAGCAATTTCCGATAGTGATGTTTTTAATGTGGAACACAAACAAGCGAATGGATTTTGTGTCGGTAAGAGATACGCGCCTCTTATTAATACGAAGAAACCGTATTGTCAATCTTGTGAAGAAGTGCTAAGGCTAGAGGTGCCTGTTGTGTAAGTTTATCGGTAAGTAAGTCCGCTATACCAGAACAAGACAATAACAAGCAATGGTTTTCTGGCAGCAGTTTTGGATAAGGAAGAAAAATTCCCGGATATAAACTAAGGTTGTTTTATTTTCGTCACGGTTTATCGACAAAACGAAGAGCCACCTTTTACGACTTTGACTTTATAAAATAATCCCAGTACCAGTAGAAGATATTATCTTACCATTTACCATATTACTTGATCGTGTGCCAGAGCTCTGTAGTTTTATGTATTGGTTTAATCTGGATTTAAATGCGTCTTTTTAGAATTGTGTATTTTTTTAAGGATAAATGGCCTTTGTTTTTATTAAACCTGACGCAAAACGAATTATGATACAACTGGTCTGACGATGGAGCTAGAAGATATGAGGTGTAATGCCGACTGGTAAACTCGAGTTTGTACTCGTTAGATTCGTCTTAATTAGATCTGTTCAAATTTTCTGATGACGAGGATTTGATGGCAAAGAACCTTGTGAAATAAATGGGAGTGGGCTGATGGAACATGGTTATAAAATAATGGTATTATTTCGTAATATTTGCACTTAATTTAAAGCATATCAAAAGATAGGTGTTGTAAGGAAGATATGTGGGAGTATGTATTTCTGTGGCATCATAACTCTTGAACGAATGGGCCGTTTGCCGGTAGATTTTAATATTGTAATAGGTGTTTTTTTTCTGTAATAATAATATTAGCGTTCCCAATTATCGAGTTGCACTTTATAAGACAGACTAGACAGTAAATTTAAGACAACACCCCATTAATAAATGCTAAGTGCAAAGTAAGCAAATTTTACGCTCGTGTTAGGTAACTATATTAGTACGTAAATCTACTTAAATGGATAACAAAATAAAAATAAGCAATATCCAGATTCAGATAAAGGAAATCAAACCCGAACCTCGCAGTTAGTAGGTTGTTATTAGGTGTATTCGCTAACCCTTCGACACCATCGAACCGGTCAAATACAATGTCATAAAAAAATCAAATTTGGTTTTAAAAACCACTTTAAAGAGAATTGAGAAAACAAGAAAAATCAATATACAGTACGAATAATAGAAAGTTAATATCCGGTGCGTCATATCTTTTTTTGACAATGATAGAGCTGAAACATCGTTCGTGTTGATAAAATGGAACGTTCCGATTTAACACATCAATGGGAAGCCTCCAGGCAAGCGCAAATAACAATCACGAGCGCAGTTTGCCCTTTCAGAACATTCATGACCTACAACATGAACTGTACATCCAAGTGTTAAGTGAAATGATTGATAAGCGTGGCCAAAATGGCCTGCCAGCTAACGAAACAAATATAAAAGAAAAATACGAGTTTATTGTATATTTTCTCTCACTCAACGCTTGGCAAACCTTAATACACTTCCATTGTTTCATCTATATATTTAAAGATGGGTCCCTATTTCCTTTGGTCGCGTGAACAAATGAACAAATATTGGTAATTGTTTTTTAGTTGTGCTAGTCATTGCCAGAAGAAGATGCATACGAAAAAAATGCAATATTCAAAGGAAAGGACAACGGCTGTTGGCCTAGCTAGTGTTATAGACAATGCAATTTTGTGTTAAAATCTGTAATAAATTATTAACTCGTGGGTGCACGGAAAGAAATTACGAGTTCATGTTGCACCTTTATTGCAATTAATAAGTTTATTTTTATGTAGATAAATTAAAAAAAAAATCTATTCGCTTGATCATTATATCACTCTTGAACAAATGAACTGATTTTGCTAATTCTTCTTTGTTGTGCTAGCTTATGAATGAGCAGGTGAAGAAAAAAACTGGGAAAATTGCAGAGAAAATAGAAACAAACATATTTTATTTATCCCTCACATTCTCGCAGTAGCTATATATGCCTGGCTGTTTGTTACATTGCTTTATGTTTTAAACAAAATAAGTTAACTCGATTATTCTATTAAGGTTTTCAACCATCTCTACGGAAGGGTACTACTACTGCACTGCACACGACTAACGCAACCGACCAACGGCGAGGTTCAAGTTCGTTTCACTATGGATGCAAAAACGTATGTGTATTAAATTTATTCCAGTATCTATGTAAGTGTTTCTATGCACTTAGGTCCTTGATCAATGGAAATAAAATTTATGTAATATCTCCAGATGTAAACCACGAAATCAACGACAAAGAAAAAATTCCTTTATTTAAAGTATTTCCTGTATTTAAAGGACTCTAAGTTGGCTTACTTGCCCATCTTATAAAAATGTGTTCCCATAAATCTCCATTCAAAAACATGCTGAGATAAAACTTACAAAATCGCTGAAGGTAAAGCTACATTGCCAAAACCATTCGGGATGAGGTGTCGAAGTAAACAATTGGTGTTCTCAAGGCATATATTGAATAGTTGACAATCGAGCTATTCAAGCTATTGTAAATGAGAAGCCAGACCTAGTCTTAGTAGATTGCTTCCCTGAGGCGCTCTTGCTGTGTTATTCGCCTATTAGAGTTTGTAGTAAGGCTTTGTCTCTGATTATTAGCTCAATTTGAGTATACTAGAAACAAAAGATATTAGGAAGAAATATAGAAATTTCGTACATACGTACGTATCGTACGTAATATATTAAAAATGGGTTGCCAAAAAAATCCTGTTTTCAATTATTTTTGAGAAATGATTTTTTATTATTTCGTTTTTTTCGCAAACAACCCTATATCTAAGTGTTCGCAAGCGCTTTTGTTGGTATTTATTTATTATTTAATCAAGTGAAAGACGTAACTGCCATTAACAGACCTGTTTACACCTGGCTGTCTAGGATATTTTTTTGTCATAATATTAATACATAAAGCAAAAACTTTGGACGCCTTTTTACGAATAATTGAGCGGACAGAGGAGTATGAAATTTGGCACTCTTATAGTTTTTTTTATAGGAGAAGTGCAGAACGGTAATATTTTTTAATAATAATGTTTATAATATAAAGTACATTAAATCAATAAATAAAACATTACACATACTACCATATATTTGACACACACATACAAAAATATTATATGGCGCATAAAACATATGCATAATGTTTGGAAATAAAATAGTTGGTTTTCATAAATAAAGATGGCTATCGTATCAAAAAGATAATTAACAATATAAACTTTTTTTAATTTTTTACAATATATTTCAATAATATATATTGAACAAAATAACTAAAATTCATTATGGTCGAATTTCAACTACAGGACGACCACTAGGTAGCTTAATACTACAATATTATTGGACAAAGTATTTATTCGAATAATTTAAACATTATGTCCAATATTTTTGTAGGTTTTGTTTACCCATTTTTAGTAATTTCCAATATACTAGATTTACTATAAAATGTATTTCATTCTATCAGCTCGGTTTCTCTCTAGAGTGTCGTAGGCCAGTGATCCATTTTAATAAAAAAAATAAGCTAGTACCATAATGCTAGTATTTAAAAACTAAATTTTTGCTGTAATCGTACATTTCCCGAACATTCGATAAACTTTCGAATCCAATCTGCTTTGAAGTAATCTCCAACAATCGATCACGAACTGTCAAATGTGCATAGTGCATTCTCTCAGCAACTGCACCGTAATTTCTTAACGTGCCGGCGACAAGAAAATTTTCATATAAACGTAATTCTAAAATCTTTCTTGATTCCATAATCATAAAAACACAATTTCATTACACAACATTCGTAAATGTAAATCATTTTACTTGGCTTCTATTCATATATCAAACATTCCTATCAATCCGAGTATTTTCAAAAATATAATATTTGGGTTTCATTGAATAGGTATTTCAAAACAATGTTTTAATTTAGTTTTGTCCTTTAACAATTTACTCGAAGGATTTATGAAGATTTAGGTATACTTGTCATTTGACTCCTGTTTGACATAGTTCATTTTTGTTAGTGACAGCGTGCTTATTCGAATCCAGTTCTTGATAGCATTCGACGTATTCGTATTCATAAGTTCATAGCAACCGGCACAAATATTAAGTCTCCGTAGATGTTATATCCGCAGTAGGTCTTTTATTTTCTGAGCTTAACGCAATTTAATAGACCGGAAATAAACAAACTTAGCAATATTTCGTATGTTATATTGTTATTGCAAAATTGAGTTTCAGTCATGTCACCGGCGTCTTAAGGATGGTGACATCGTGGGTCGTTTATTACTCGTGGGAGACAAAAAAAAGGAGACAAGTAATGGTAATACCAATAGTAGTTTTTCTTGTGTTTTAAAACTAGAAGTGGATACGTAGATACGAAGCACATAAGTTTCTATTTTCAACGAAACATATAAAATTACGAGGGACAGACAAAAAAGGGAGGGAAAGACATAAAATTATAAAATTTAGAATCTATACTTGCTATCGTCGGCACTTGGTGGAATTCCATTTTATACACACGTTTTTTGTAGTTAACACTTGTTATCAACTATACACTTTCTTTAACACTTTCTGTTACTCTCCAGCCAACCGGTTTCACTTTTTACAGCATCATCTGGGTATTGAAAATAAAAATAAAAATACTGTTTTAATTTAACGATCAATACTTATTTGGTTGTATTATAAAATTTAAAATCGCCTCTGTAGTCTTGCGGTCTGGTCCTAGACTTGACTTCAAGAGGTTTTCTTGGTTTGATCAACAATTCAGGTCAATTTTCTAACAAAAATTACTTTACCCGGGATTGCAAATGTGTCCGGTTGGTTACAGGCTTGCCACCTATCACTTTGTAGAACTTAGTGTTTTTGGGTAGTCGTCGGTAATTTAGTTGTAGCTACATTTTCGGGGCTATGGGTGCGAATATATTGCTTTTTTTACACATAAAATCCTATTAATATTATAAATGCGAAAGTTTGTAAGTATGGATGTATGGATGTTTGTTACTCTTTCACGCTTGAATGGCTGAACGGATGTGTCTGAAATTTGGAAGACAGATAGATTGTGACCTGAATTAACATATAGGCTATTTTTAATCCCGATCGCACACCGGGTTTCTGTGGAAACGCGGGCGAAGCCGCAGGTAGCAGCTAGTAGATAATAAATATGCTCAGTATAAAAACATATCTAATAGTATCTGTTTGCCCATATTCCCGAAGAGGTAGACAGAGGCACAATCAGGGCACCCACGTCTAGCAGAAGACACTACGTTCCACAATGTAATAGGTGGTAAGCCAATTGTCAACTGGGTACAAATCCAATCCCGGGCAACATAGTTTTTTTAGATAATTGAAAATACACTTTTTTTATTTTTTTGTTGCCCGAAACCAATGACCGCTAGACCACAGAGACTAGTTTATTACAATATAGAAGAAAACACGATCTCTCCATACCAAAACACGATACTAGCACGCACCGACGTTATAGCAGAAGGAATGGGATCATAAATAAAAATAAAAAAATAATTTTCTTAACATGGTGAATGTTTCAATGTCAAATACCAGACCAGATTGTCGCCTCTGTGGTCTAGCGGTCCGGGTGTTGGACTTGACTGCATGAGGTCCCGGGTTCGAATCCCGGGTCGGCCAACAAAATAAAATTGGATTTTCCAATTTTCTAATAAAAAAAAATGTTGGTCGGGATTGGAATTGTGCCCGGTCGGCGATAGGCTTGCCACCTATCACATTGTGGGACTTAGTATCTTCGGCTAGTCGTGGGTGCCTTGGTTATACCTCTGCCTACCTCTTCGGGGATATGGGCGTGAAGATACTTAAATACCAGACGAGCTCGTTTACAGACGGATGAGCAATGACTTGTAAGAGGCTTTTACTTTTCGCAATAACAACCGAACACAAATCCACATATCTGTAGTTACAGTGAAAATAATTTGAAATTTATGCAAATAACTCGTGAGAAAGTGAGCTTAACTCCGCGTTAAGCTAACCGTTAATTGCACGTTCCGTTTAAATCGTAATATGTGCTTGGGATTTCGTTTTTCGCTTATAATATGCTTTAAAGTTACTTTAAATGTCCGTTTAATAATTTTATATTGAAAGATAAGTAATTAATTTAGTTAATCTCAACTTATTCAATTAAAATTTATTGTACACCTTCAGTTTTAACGATAATACAACCACCAAAATCAATAACATTGTCAATACACAATGGCCGTTGCAACAAAATGACGAGTTCTATACATACATACTTACGGGGTAGGCAGAGAGTACCAAGTGTCAGACCTCACGATCCTGATAAATATATCTGGCTTCCTTCACATTCATGACTTTTTTCATACAAGTTTCGGATACTCTTGAAACCACCGTCGGATAATATCCGAGTGATCTGATCGTGGAACGTCGACCTTGGTCTCCCCGGGTACCTCCATCCACATTTGATACCTTTCATCTGTATTATATAATATTATATAACCTACCCCATATGGATACAAAAACAGCGCGAAGAGTAGAACAAATAGAAATAGATCATTAAAAGTAGTCACATCTAAAATAAATGTTGTTTTTAAATTCATGTTTTTAAAAATACATTTAAAACTGTATAACTAATAGCTTCACAAGTTTTAAGTTTAAATACATTTTATTTTCTTAAAGTTCTGTATATTCATTACAAACACATGGTTAGTTATTTTATTATATATTAACATAATGTCCGTACATTATGTCTAATATGTCCGTTTCTATAAACACAAGCTTAGTTCTAAGAGTACAGAAATATCTGCCTGCCAATCTTTTATCAAAATTTGTTTAGTAGTTTAGCCGAAAATACATAACATTAAGAGTTATGTCAAGAAGTATGAATTTAGGTAACTAGCTCGTGAAAAAGTGAACTCAGATAACTGTTGAAAAGATGTTCCATTTTAATAATACAACAGTCATTATTTATGTATTATTATAAATATAATTAATAAATGCGAACTAGTTTTCGCTCAGTGGATAAAACTCGAGCATAGTTCATGAATATCTTAATTGATTAATTTTTGCTTAAGTAGATCACATAAGCAAAAATTAAGACAAATTTTTAATCGGTTTTTCTTTATGACTATATCGTTAGCCTTAAGGCCCCATACTTAGTCAGCCAGAAGAGCCAATCAGCGCACTCCCCCGTTCCAAATGTCGTAAGCGCCAAATCACTATTTTTGACACTATAAAAGTAATTTGAAAAAAAATATAAAAACTGAAACAGTTATCTTTTAGGTATAATCTATGTTTATGTTAAATCTGGTGTCGATATTTTCATAATTGAAGTAGACAGATGGGTTTTGCTTTCAAAAAAGGGTTGCTTTAACTTTTTGTTTTTTTTTTCTATCGAGCAAAGTGAAATGAATCGTGTTTTGGAAACACTAGTCTTATAAAGCATATTAATGTTAATCTTGTGTATTTTTGTCGCCAAGATCCATAATTGCTTTGTATGAAAAAAACAGTATATTGCTGAAGTATTTTAGCATACATGGCCCCTTAATATTTGGGTGTATCTAATTTAGAGTAATGTGCAAATTTTTCTCCATTCCCTCTACCCACCCAACCGACATACACCCCGCAATAGTAAGTAAGTAGTGCCGTTATGTCGACAAGTAAGATAAGGTAGTGATACTAATCTTGGTTAGATCTGTAACATACTACTTGCCAAGGTTAAATGGGATGGGAAAAGATGGGTTCATCTCATCCCTAGGCCACAAAAAATACATGAACAATGAATGCAATCAGTTCGCAAAACACAACTTAGAGAATACTTCTCTTGAAAGTCAAATTCAAGTGAGTGGGAGGTGAAGCACTCGTAAGTCTCTGTCCATATAATAAAGAGTCGTTTATGTCGGTTTGTATTACAGACCATAGAAATTTTAGACATACCGCAATTATTTATAAATTAACTAGTTTAAAAATTAAGCAATTGCAACTTACTAAGTTACTATAGTAACAGAAGATGGGATCATCACATGACCATTAACGTGGATGGGAACTTCCCTACTCTTACTTCCTCACTTCGATTGGTCTTCGACAATCTCTACATCCGGTGACTCGACAGCTCCTCACGCAAATATATGAAATAAGGTTTTTACATCATTGTCCATTTTGTTTTAAACCATTGATTTTACCCGTTTACTCGAATATAAATAACTAGCTGTTGCCCGCCTGGTTAATGGTCCCACAGGAACATTTTTTCGGAATAAAAACTATCCTATGTGTTAATCCAAGTTACCGTCTGAGTGTGTGCCAACTTTCATGAAAATCTGTTCAGCAGCTTTTGGGTGAAGCAGTAACAAACAAACATACAAACTTTCGCATTTATAATATTAATAATAGGATTTAAAATCCATCCAGAATAGCATTGATTTTCTGTGTATAATAGTGATAGAGACTTGTAATTCCTTCATAACTCTACGGTTTGCATAAAAATACGCTGATTTATCTTTCCGTTTTTAACCTGAAAACACGTGGGTGTAGGCTATTTGAATAAGAGTGCTCTGATTATATTATTAAATGTTCATGTTTTTGTCACCACTCCTTTAGGAATAATTTTTAATTGAAATTTTCTGTTATGAATGGTTTTGTTAATTTAAATATGTTTGCTTATGTGTTTATTGCGTCACAAGAAAAACAAACAGATGGATTTCCTGATGGAAGGAGATATGCTCCGCATATAAACACAAAGGCAGTGTTTATTCTGATTTGGTTATCTTATCCCCTCATACAACCACAAAGATGACCAAGTATACACACTTTTAAAAAGTATACTCTGGTACTTTTCTAACAAATGCTTTATTTAAAACTTTATTTTGCAACTTAGTCAACCGGTTTCACTTTTCACATCTTCATCTGTGCATAATGTGAGTTTTTGAAATGATTTACTTTACTATCGCGTTTACGTTTAACGACCTTGATGTATGGAGTTATTGTCAGCGCCTCTAGCGGATAGTCGAAGCAACAAAATTATTCCATACATTTGGATCGTCCAAACGCAAACGCGGTAGTAAAGAATATTCATGCGAAACTCGCACTCAGCACAGAGGTAAGATAAAAGATTATTGTATTGGAATACTTTTTTTTTGTATTGGAATTCCACCAAGTATCGAAATACACAATACGCTCCAAATGAATATGTAAAGTTCGAACAGTCCCCTCAATTTTTCTTTTGACTATTGAACCACTTTGGACTAATCAGGGAAAACCAATAAAATATTCTGAAGCATATAAAACCTCTTTCTTTTTAAAGGCAATTAAAATGTTGTAATAATCGAGATACATTCCTATGATTGTATAAAATAATTCCTAGTGTTAGTCGTACATATTGCATTTACAGTTTAAGTTTTATAGTATTTGCAGTAAAGCGTCCAGGTTATCGACAGACATATATTTGACACAGTTTTTCAAACATGGTGCAGTATAATTTACATTTAAAGAAGTCCACTACCTTAATTGTAGTTGGCGTCATAGCGGCAGTGTCTGTCACTGTCTTCCGGTTTAAAGAGGCCAGTGTGATTATCCTAAACCAGGTCATTTTTATATAGAACACTTCTATGATTGTATATTTTGCTTTATGCAAATTGCTTGCTTGGACTCCGGCTTTAGACATATTTATTGACTATTCAGAGTCGTAGATTTATTAATGTCAAACACTTGAGCTAGATTCCTTTAGTTTAATTATAATATAGCTAATCCGCAAGACGTTGTCCTGTCCTATATGTATGTATATGTAACTATGAATATTGTTTATTTTTTACTTTGTGAGTGTAAATGATTCAGAACTATGAACATTAGCGCAAAGTTCTTAGGAATTGTGATCGTTAGAAAAAAAATATTTTCTTAGTTCCAATTTTCGGATTTGAAATTTTAGGTGAACTCTGGCGCAAATTTTGTACTTAAACTCCACTTACTCTCTATCTAAATCTTAAATATCGTAGTTAGTTTATATGGAATTTAGAAAAACAACCCTAAGAGAATTAAAATAGGAAATGGTTTATTGTTGCTTTTTTTATTTATAAGTATTTTTATACATTTTATATCTTAGTAATAAATAATATACTTCTTTTGTACGTGTGTTTTTCACCTAACTTCAAAGTAATTTGGTTGATTCTTTTGTATATTCAATTGGATTTGGACTAGTTTGAAAATACAGTTGTACACGATAATCGTCTCTGTGGTGTGGTAATTCAGGTGTTGGACTTGACTGCATGAGGTCCCGGGAACGAATCCCGGGTCGGGCAACGGTCGGTGGGTCGGGTTTTCCAATTTTCTAATAAAAAAAATGTTGCTCGAGATTGGATAAGTGCCCGGTTGGCAATAGGCTTGCCACCTTTTGTGGGACTTAGTGTCTTCGGCTACTCGTGGGTGCTCTGGTTGTGCCTCTGCCTACCTCTTCAGGGATATGGGCGTGAAGATACTTACTAAATATTTATATTATACTTAGGTTGCTACGAGGTCCCTTCGTAACACGCTTTTATTAGCTTAGTGCGTATCTATTCAATAATTTGTAGCCACGATCAACATCACGATTTTTGATACACGAATACGATCTTCACATTCGAGTATCCTTGATTGAGCCACGAAACTCTGCACCGGCTGACCTTGCTCCTTTTTGCGTGCACACAACTAGCAAATGATAATTGCGTTTTTTATAACATACATACACAAACGGGTGTACTAATAAGACGTGTTTATGATGCCTATAACGCCTTCCCCGTGTTGGTCCAGATCTTTCGGTAGAGGCAGCTCGTAAATGGTTTACTATATATAAAATCCCTATAACGCCTTCCTCGTGTTGGTCCAGATCTCTCTGAAGAATAGACAAGCAGCTCGTTAATGGTTCATTACTAACAAGACCAGTGGTGGGAGAAAGCTGTACTGCAGGCCATCCATGTAGGAATCCACCGCCTTAGCTATTTCTGCTGACAAAATGATAGTTTCATGTTCCGGTCTGGAAGGCAGGGTGGCTGGAAGACTTGGCCTAACACAGCGACCTGAACACGGCTACGTACTTTTAACATCTATGGTGACCATAGACCAGTTGTGGGCAAACTACGGCCCGCAGGCCGGATCCGGTCCGTGAGAGGGTTTAATCCGGCCCGCCGAGCGTTTTTTGTTCAGAAAAAATATGAACCTCTTAGAAAAAATCAATGGTCGAAAAGTCAAAAGACTAATGAAATTTGAACAATTATGATACTGAATCTATACTTTAAACATGTATAATGCGTATTTCATATGTTAAGACTTCATAAATCAATTTTATTTTAATGAAAGATGGTAAAATTTAAAAAAAATGCCTTATGTTATCTTCACAGAACGTTTTATAATCGTTATATTTATAGCTCTTTTGAGGTGTTTTTAACTAACTGGACCGCATCAATATTTATTTTAATTTACTGGCCCACCACTATATTGTTTTAATTAACCGGCCCGCGGTCATAAAAGTTTGCTAACCCCTGCTATATAAAAAAAATACGTCAAAACCTAAAATGTACTGCGTTGTCAAAAAAGCTATAGTACGGGAGCTTGAGATAATAAGAAATATTAGAACGAAGTTCGTTATTGCGCGTTGTGAAAGGAGGTTAGACGGAAAAAATTCTTACGAAAAGTTGTCACGACACTTTTTGCTATAGTAAGCTTATTGTAAGCTTTGCGGATTGCGCATGTTTTTTTTTTATTTTTTTTAATAATTTTTTTAATATTATTTTTTTCATATTTCTCTGTCTGTCTCTATTTTTTCATATTTCTCTGTCTGTCTCTATTTTTTTATGTTTCTCTGTCTGTCTCTCTATAAGAGATAGAGATAGAGATTACTAGAGATTGAGAGAGAGAGAGAGAGAGGGGGGGGAGAGAACTTCGTTCCATCCGCGTGTCCCTTGACACCTCTCAAATTTTTTATGAACAAGTTACACAAATTGAATCCAAACCCACAGTAAGTAAAATTATATGTTTGTGTTGTGGGTGTTAGTCAACGATTCTAATACGTAGAAATACTCAAATAAATACCAGAATAAATTTCAAAACATTTAGACCCGAAAATGCAGACATCTATATCTTCATCACACAAATGCCTGCCCCCGTCGGGAATTGAACCCGAGCCTCGCGTTTGGTTAGTGTAGTGTAGTGTACGCTAGCCACTCGACTAACTATGCAGTCACTCGAGCGCACTTTGTCGATTAGATGGTGGAGACTGAAAAAAGGTCATTTACACTTCACATTCTTTCAGTCACTTGATCATAGGTGAGCTTATTAGATGTTAATAGTCTACATATCTAATGTGCCTCCGCTGGCACTTTTGGCATACAATAATCCCACTGTATTTTAGTCTGACATTTCCGAGTAGTTTTTAAGCCAAAAAAATTAGACAGTTAACCCTACCCTACATGCTGCCCGCTATATGGGAGTTCGATACTGAATGGGGATGTTATATTATAGTATAGGGTATCTCCCATATCTTTTTTTATGATACTGGAAGGCAAACAAGCAGACGGATTTTCTCATGGTAAGAAACTCACGCCGCCTAGAGACACCATAGGTGGTAATGGTGCGCTGCCAACCTGAGATCGGGATCTTAGGCCTAGAGCAAAAGTAAGCTTACCTAGACTACATTACCCTCCGAACCGGAACACGTCAATGACAAGCATTGACATTATGGCGGCATTAATAGGTAAGGCAGTAGTACCAATCCGGACGAGTCGCTGCGAAACTCTACCACCTAGTAGTATATCACGGTGTTAGTGACGGAAAGCCTATGCTCGCCTTTTACGAACTGCCTGGCAGAAATGCAGATAGTCTATTTTGCAAAAAAGCCCGGACCTACACGGGGAAAATCTTAATCTGAGTTACTACAAAAGTCCCTCTTGGGCCCCCCACTAATAGGTTATTTGGATAATCTTTTTTTCAAGTCTAATCTGGTAAAAGTGTGTGGCAGGTGATGTGGGTATAAACCAGACACCCAGCGGTCAGAAAAAATGTTTCCTTTTTAAAATTGCATTCCTTATTTAGGTCAAACCGTTCTGGTTACGTTCACGCCCACATACCCGAAGAGGTGGGCAGAGGCACATTCAGGGCACTCAGTACTAGCCGAAGACACTAATGTCCGATTTCACCAAGAGCCCCTATAATTTAGGGGACTTAGGGGTATTTCATATCGAAACAGTCCCATAAGTAATGTTAAAAGGTCCCCTAAAGTGTATGGGTTCGTGGTGAAATCGGACATTAGTGTCTTCGGCTAGTACTGAGTGCCCTGAATGTGCCTCTGCCCACCTCTTCGGGTATGTGGGCGTGAACGTAACCAGAACGGCAATCGGGCATAACTCCCACAATGTGATAGGTGGCAAGGCTATCGCCAACCGGGCATATATCCAATCGCGAGCAATTTTTTTTTATTAGAAAATCGGAAAAACCAAATTTTCTTTTTGTTGCCCGACCCGGGGTTCGAACCCGGGACTTCATGCAGTCAAGTCCAACACCTGAACCCTTTTCTATAGTAGCTTGAAAAATAATTTCCATATGTGTTGAATACTAGCTATCTGCCCGCGTTTTCGTCAGCTATTATAGCTAAATACCATCCTTTGAGGGTTGATTTTTTCCCATGCTTGAACTCAGATAATCAGATATGTCCAAATTAAATTTTATCACAAATCGGTTCAGTTGTTTAGCCGTGAAAGAGCAGCAGACAGACTTTTGCATTTATAATATTAAAGGATAAACATTCCTACTGGTTTCTCGCTCGTTTGAAAAATATAGGCATACTTCTTTTCTATAAATTTTAAAGAAAGAAAAAATTTCGCCCAGACAGGATTTGAACATGTAACCTTTCGTCTCAAGCCGACGAATGCTCTAACCAATTGAGCTACTGAGGATTCAAGTCCCGTGGCGAAATTTTTAATTCCTTTCTAACCCGTTAACGCGGGTAGTTATGTCCTATAGATACACAATTCTGAGTACCCACCAAATGAGTTCATCATTACAGATGAAATTCACATTTTAGAATGGCCATAACTTTCGTTTCTCGCAACGTATTTTTATTTTAGCACTTGCCCTGTGCTTGGGATAAATTTCTATGAATTTTAAAGAAAGAAAAAATTTGAAATTTGAAACGAAAGGTTACAGATTCAAATCCTGTCTGGGGCGAAATTTTTCTTTCTTTAAAATTTATAGAAAATTTATCCCAAGCACAGGGCAAGTGCTAAAATAAAAATACTTCTTTTCTACCAAAAAGGCGAGTGTTGCTTTTTGTCATTAGGCACAATAACTAATTAGGCGGTAAAGATTGCAACTACTCAGTTTGGTTATGGTTATGTTATGGTAAAATAGCCGAAAAACGTATGTAAGCCAACACACCATTCCCATCCTTACTCTCTTTAGGAAACATATATTTCTGACCATGAGGCTTTCCACCTGATTATTTGGTTTCCAATTCTAGAAAAAAAGTATTAAAACTATATCAAAATAGCAATTTACTTTAATGGGTATAGCATAGTGATTTTGTGTTTCAACTCGATCTTCTAACAATGTTCAACTTTATTGCTTATAGTTTCCTATTTAACCTTCCTTTTTATTATAATAGCGGATAGCTCCGTCGTTGAACACTGATCTAATTTCAAACCAATTACAGATTGAAATCTAATTTCTAAGATGTCGGAGCAAGTTCAATTTTGAAAGAAAATAAACTGTCACAAATTGCTACAAAGTTGTTATTTTGTTATTATGTTCTAACGTCTTATATGTTCTCGTCATTGTAAAAAAATATATCTTTACTCCCATATTCCTGAAATGCATGCAGAGGCACCACCAAGGCACATATCCAATCCCATTATATCATTATGATGGCAGGAATAGGTAAGAATCCCTACCTTGAGATATTGTTGCATAGTAAGTTCTCTACCACCAGCGATATTATTAACAACTAGCTGTTGCTCGCGTGGTAATGGACGCACAGGACAAAAACTATTCTATGTGTTACTTAAAGTTACCCTATGTGTGTGCGAAATTTCATGAAAATCGCTTCAACAATTTTTGCGAGAAGGAGTAATAATCAAACAAACATACGAACTTTGGTATTTATAAAATAAGTAGGATGACCACGGAATATAGAAATTCGTAAAGACCTTCATCGATACGAAAGATCATCGTCTTGCTTGTCACGGGTTGTCAGGCATAGGGGAAAAGAAAAAAAAATCTGAAATAAATTACCACAATTACTACTTTGTAGTAAATATTTCAGATTTTTTGACTGTAACTCGTTGGATTTTATTATTATATATTCAAACCGGTATACTGTTTCACTAAGTCACCACAAAAAAATAGATATATAATATTAAAGACAGACAGACACACACTTAGACAAAACCACCCCTCCATACTATACAAAAAATATACCTCTATTTTCGACGGTGCGTGGTTAAAAAAGGTACTTGTGACTCATCTATTTCGTTCTAAAATTCTATCATCAACATTTACGACAAAACTCAAGAAGATACTGTACAGTATTTCAGTCATAACAGGATATTTTAATAAATTTAAACTAGAAGG
>NJDC01001541.1:144538-158116 GCA_002245475.1 Calephelis virginiensis
AATTATGAAAATATCGACACCAGATTTAACATAAACATAGATAAGTTTTATACTTAAAAGATAACTGTTTCAGTTTTTATTTTTTTTTTCAAATTACTTTTATAGTGTCAGAAATAGTGATTTGGTGCTTAAGACATTTACTTTAGAGCGCAATATTTCATAGTAATCATGGGACGGGGGAGTGCGCTGATTGGCTCTTCTGGCTGACTAAGTATAGGGCCTTAAACCTTCATCTTGAATCATTCTAGCTATGTGAAAAGCCGCATCAAAATCCTTTGCGTAGTTTTAAACAACTAAGCATACATAGGGACAGACAGCGGAAAGCGACTGATAGAAAACATGTAGTGATTTTAAAGACATTATAATATATAATTGTTTAAAAAAATATATTTATTGTTTAAAAAAAATCAATCTTATAAATTCAAGCTGCATTCGGTTAAATTTTGTTTCATAATAAACTGACTTACAATATAAATCTTTTTCAATTTATTTGTAGAAGTAGGTACATACAGTCATAGGTCTTGAAGATTACGTTACTAAAGAATGACTACTCCTACTCCTGGCCTAGTGGCGTACAAATATTGTTTAGGAAAAAGTACACTTTTTGAAATAAATTTAAAATTTGCAGAAATCCGTTTCACTATCTCACGTACGTACACAGACATTGTATATTCAATGAAGAACTAGGAATACTTCAATGCTAGAACCTAAACGTAAACTTTATTTATGTATAATAATATTATATTATGGAAAATCATCCATTTAACTTAAATACTTCTTGTCAAATTTCGAATTAAATCTAAATTATATTGTTGCGGTAATCATTAGTAATTTTGATACAAATTTACATAGACAAATAATAAACATAATAAAACATTAATTTAATACTTAATCACTATTGTAATATGTCAAAACGGCCATTGCAGCGTGCCCTTAGTATAGATAAAATGGTATACATGAACTCGCCTGGATTGATAGTTAACGCATTTTTTCTCTCGCCTAAATATAGGTACCATATGTTATTAGTGCGAGACTATCACATATCCAAGGTTTTAGGTCACTCGTGCAAGTTATCTGGCTACCCTACCCTCTAGTAGATAATACGTAATATCACAATATCACAATGGTAAGCAATGACGTTATGGCGGCAGGAGTAAGTAATGCTGTGCTCCAATCCGGACGAGTCACAGCACTCTAGCAAATTTAGACTGACTGTAATAGTGGAAAAAACAAATTCAAAATTCAAATTCAATTTCAAAATCAATTCAAATTCAGATTGTCATCTGGCCAACGATATTAGGTATCTAGGAAACGTCAATTAGCATGAATAAATTCATTTACTTCTTGATCTCGATATAAAACCACAAAAGCTAGAAGTGAAGTCTTACACACTAATTACAAAATCACTCCAGACTGTCGTGACAGTGGCTGTCCTCGCCAGTGACATGTAAAGCCTCACTAACCTCTATGACAGTGCTCACGTCCGCTTTGAACTAGAATTTGGTATTATTGAAGAGCAGAATTGCGATTTCTCTAATTACATGGACATTTGCATGAATGTTATGCCATATGCTTATGTATTAGCTACTAGCTGTTTGCCTGCGACTTTGTCAACGTAGAGTAGTTATAGGGTTTGCCCTAAACATACTGTAGCCGTGTGTACTGCAGTTGCAAAAACTAGCTTTAAAAGTATCTTCACGCCCATATCCCCAAAGGATTTCGCAGAGGTACACCGAGGGCACCCGCCACTAGACTAAGATACTAAGTCCCACAATGTGATAGGTGACAAGCCTATCGCCAACCGGGCACAAATCCAATTCCGGGCAGCGTCATTTTTATTAGGTAATTGGAAATGTACATTTTCAAGTCCCGACCTGACTTCTAGAGGCCAACCCTAGGCCTCTAGAAGTCAAGTCCGACTCCGGACCGCTAGAGAACAGAGGCGACAACTAGCTTTAAAGGTTTTATTTAGCATGGAAATGCAAAAACCTTTAAGTTAAGATATTTCCGAACACATTTTTAGGATTTTTGTCTGTGTATCTTTTTATTCGCTCTTCACAGGTAACTTCCGAGCTAATTTAAATCGAGGTATCACTATACGAAGAAAAGAAGTTCAAATTTAAAAACAAACATTAAATAAAATCGGTCAACAGCTGACCTAGAGAGTGATAATTAATTAAAAATGATCTCATGAATGTTGTTTGGTAAAATAATATTTCACACGAGAATTACTGCAAATATCTTTCTGCTCTGTTTCCTTACGAAATAGCAATATCCTTACTTTGTAGTCTTAGGTTAATTAGTTAAAATTAAATTACATTTTACATGTACATTCAGGTTTATTTGTCTTGTTAATATAATCTGGGACCTTTCCAAGATTATGCCTAGGAGTATTTACTGTTTTAGGCCTACCTATTTTGCTTCTTAGAAACTTCAGGACCAATTATTCACTTATCAATATATACTTAGTTGTGTCATAAGTTCTGTCACACAATAAAAAGTTTTCAATTAAAAATGTTGACCACAAAAATGTTTCTTAAGTTGAATTTAGAATCTTGTTTGAAAACATGCACGAACATTTTTTCTAATTTTATTAAATATGGAGTGAACACTTAAAGACGACCGTGTCGCGGTTACTGCACTACATAAAATGTAGTTAACACCAACTAAAATTTTCGAGATACTGAAAAATTTAAATTTAACTAGAAGAATCAGTTACGATAAATGTTTTTTAACTTTAATAATTCAATCACCAACTTTGAATGATCATAAAATAGATGAAACTGGTTATATTTAAAAATAAATTGGCACAGTTTTTTGTCGAACTGCACTTTATTTACTAGGTATGTTATTTTTTATAAATGAAACATCAGCCATCTACCCTGAGTACCCATTATATAGATACGGTGAAAGAAACTAAGTGAAGTAATACAAATTTATAAAACTAAACTAAACTACAGCGTATACAAAGGAAATAAAGTCTCATTGGCAAATAGCGAGGAATAATGAAAACACACGAAAAGAACCATATACTAAGAGACCATTTGCATATTGCACTTTAGATCTAAGACTAAGCGATGGATTCGTTGACCCCAATACGCTTTTGTATGCAGCGACGATACTTCCTTCACTAGTAAGGATTGTGACTAAACTTTGGGCCATTAGAATGGTGCAGTTTGTATTTAAATTTCTTTAACGTTTACTGATAATGCTGATACTAATGTTGTTGACGGAAAACAGAAAAAGCTGTCTTTTTAACACATAATAATAATAAACAATTTAATTCGGTTGTTTAAAAGTTTATGTATAATATGTGTACAATCACTTTTTTATATGCTAAGATAGTTAATAAGCTCATGGCTCTCCTGATGGTAAGAGATAACCGTGGCCTATAAACACCATAGATGTTTTAGGTGCGGCGGTGTCCTGTGGCCAATTAAGCAAGTATACCGGCTACCCTACCCTCCAGACCGGAACGTGACAATTTCATTATGGAAGCAGGACGATAGGATAAGACGGTGGATCCCTATCTGGACGAGATGCAGTACTGCACTCTTCTATCAGTGGACATGTTGGTAAAGACCTTTGCTCCTTACTCCTAGAAGGAACCTTTGCTCGCTTCTTACGAGTTGCCTGGTAAGTCAATTCTACACAGCAGACCCGACCCAGCCCGGGGTAAAATTTTAAGAGTGATTTAAATTTATTTTCCTAAAAAATATTCTTCCAATTATAAATGCGAAAGTTTATATGTTTGTTTGTTTGTTACTCCTTCACGCAACAACGGCTTAACAGATTTTCATGAAATTTGGTTTACACATAGAGGGTAACTTGGATTACCACATAGGACAGTTTTATCTCAAAAGTATGTTCCTGTAGGACCACGCGGGCAACTCCGCGAGCAACAGCTAGTTTCTTAATTAATAGCTACCCTAAAAACACTAGATCAACAATTTGACAATACACGTATTTTAAAATAAAACAGCACATAATTACGAGAGCCGGAAGCTGTCAATGGTAACGGTAGTTACGTCACAGGAGGGCTCACGACCACAGAGCGGAGTTCCTGTAGAACAATACAATCATTGGGAGCTTTATGAATCAACCGTTCGACGCCACATTTATGAATTGCTTGTTTTAATAACACGAATTCCGTTTTCACTGGGTTATTTTTTTTTGTCTGCCTCTGTGGTCTAGGGGTTCAGTTGTTGGACTTGACTGCATGAGGTCCCGGGATCAAATCCCGGGTCTGGCAACAAAAAGAAAATTGGGTTTTTTCCAATTTTCTAATAAAAAAAATTTTGCTCGAGATTGGAAATGTGCCTGGTTGGCGACAGGCTTGCTACCTATCACATTGTGGGACTTAGTGTCTTCGGCTAGTCGTGGGTGTTCTGGTTGTGCCTCTGCCTACCTCTTCGGGGATATGGGCATGAAGATACTTTTTTTTATTTTTTAATTTTTTATTTTATGACATTGGAAGGCAAACAAGCAGACAGATTTCCTGATAGTAAGAAATTCACGCCGCCTAGAGACTCCAAAGTTAACGGTGCGATGCCAACCTGAGGATGTTAGGCCTCGAGCAAAAGTAAATGTACTTTTGCATATTTTTAAAGTGAATTATTGCGAATAATGCCAAACTTAAAAATAAATTATCGGTTTATACTATACTATGTTGTATGTTTGTCTGCGTGGTTAATGGTGCCACAGATTTTTTTTTCCGGATTCATCCTATCTCATGTGTTATCCAAGTTACCATCTATGTGTGTGTCAAATTTCATGAAAATCAGTTGAGATGTTTTTGCGTGAAGGAGTAACAAACACACAAACATAAAATCTTTCGCATTTAACTAACGTAGAATTAATTAACATACACATCAATATCATAATAACAAAAGTAATAAGAGTATACAGGCATGGCATCATACAGGCAAACACGCAAGCTAGCTCTTCACACATTTACGCGCTCATACTTGCAATGTAGATAAACCGGCAAATTGTTCACCTTGTGGGATATAGTAGTGATCACCACCACTTACAGAAATCCATAACACTAGGAGTACCTATCACAAATGCCTTATCTTATTTTCGGGTATAGGAATATTTTCATATTCATAACAACACTCTTTTATTTATGGTTCCAAAGACGAGACTATTTGGAAATAACGAAGTGGTTAACTAGCTTCATACGTGGCAAAGGTCTTCGCAATAACACAGTTGAGGATCATAAAGGTGGTAGACATAATTTTTAAGATCAATTTGACCGCCTCGTTGGCCGCGGCTGAGGCTCGAAGGTCGAACTCCATCGACAAACTGCGAGCCTCGGATTCTATTCCCGACGGGGGTAAGCACTTGTTTAATAAACATCGATGTCTGGCCGAGGCTCGAAGGCTGAACTCCACCGACAAACCGCGCGGCTCGGATTCTATTCCCGACCGGGGTAAGCATTTGTGTTATAAACATCGATGTCTGTGTTTCCGGGCCTTAGTATTTATTATATTTATATAAGCATTGCTATGTTATTCGTATATTATATCGTTGTCTAACACCCATAACACTTGTTTTTGGGATCAATTGTTCCCAAAACTAATCTAATAAACAATAATATATTATTACGTAATTTGTATAGAATCAGAAAAAACAAGCCCGCTGAGTTTTTTCTCGTTATCCTCATCATGTGGCCGTGTTCCGATCCGGTGATAGATTTTTGTATATAGACTCGTCACAAGTGCTTCACTTAAAGTCTATTTAAAGTATCTTCACGCCTATATCCCCGAAGAGGTAGGCAGAGGTACAACCAAGGCACCCACGACTAGCCGAAGACACTAAGTCCCACAATGTGATAGGTGGCAAGCCTATCGCCAACCGGGCACATTTCCAATCCCAACCAACATTTTTTTTATTAGAAAATTGGAATAATCCAATTTTCTTTTTGTTGGCCGACCGGGATTCGAACCCGGGACCTCATGCAGTCAAGTCCAACACCCGGACCGCTAGACCACAGAGGCGATATTTAAAATAAAAGAATGTCTATTTTATTTTATTCTATTACAAGTGTAACACATAGTATGTTTGTATGGTCTCACAAAACTAAATCTGTGGAAGTTTATTGCGAAAGCTTAACAGAAAAACTACCGCTTGCATTATTTCATCAAGTCCATTAACAGTATTTTAGGAGGAAAATTTCCAATTCTTTTTTGAGTTTAAACTTAATCGTCAAACAACGTTTTTACGGCTTTATAATGTAAGAAAACATAAAGTTAGCTAATTTTTATTATCAAATGTGTTTAAAGATTGAACAGATAAAATAAAGTATCAAAGAGATCCGCATCTGGAATACCACTAATAAAAACCAATGAAAACTGTATGCAAAGTGACCACCTCGAACAAGTTAAACTGGCTTGACAGTTGTCTGCTATAGCAGGTACTCCTTTAAGCTGCTGTTTAGTTATGACAGTACCATAAAATTAGCAGTAGGGTGAGACTACTTTTGAAACTAAACTTCAAAAGTACAATCATTTGCAATATTTGCCTTAGCTATTCTTGTCGCCACTAGATCCACAGATTATCATATTTCGTTTTAGACAGTGAATTACGAAACGCATAAGGGCCCTACTTCAGGATGGCAATGCGATGTCAACTTGTTTGTATCTGAATCAGATAAAAAAAAATCCATTTTTTTTTAAACAAACGCAAATGGTTCTTTACATTATACCTTACAAAATCAGACATTTTGTTTTTTTTAATTTTCAATGTAACCAGTACTGGCACGATTCAGGACGAATCTATGATTGGTGGTATTTTGTAAAGCACTTACGAAACTAAATTTAAGCTGTCGCTATCTTCTATTATCGAGAGTAATAGAAAGAGACAAAACACGTCTAGTGCTGTCAGATAATTTGTGAATGACACTTCCACTGACAAATCTATCCTTCGTAAAAATTTGATTGAAAACGTCACAAGTTGATACTTTCAATCTGACATGTCTTAAATGAGTCATTTCTTTTTTTGTTTCATTGGAAAAATATAGCATACACTTAGAAAAATATATTTGATGCTAGACAGACGTAACACTAATATCTCAAATTAATGGTTTAAATCGTTCAGGCTAACACAAACATCTAAATTAACAAACTTAAAAACTACAATCCTCATTCTAGCAAGTAGCCGGGTAAGAATAGGCTCGTCAACTTTATCGTAATTATGTAACCAATCGGGTACATTCACAAGTATCAAAGCCGCGCCGTCGAACTAGACGTGAAAGAATGCAGGATCAAGTTTTTATAGATTTAAAAAGGATTCATGAGATATTATCTTTCTATTTCCTTTTTTTGTAATTGCAAAACCTTTTATCTTTTATTTATTATATGTGACAAGACACCAAACAAGCAAATGCCTCTCCTGATGGTAAAAGGCAGCCGTAACTGGTAGATACCATAGATCAGTGGTGCCCAAACAGTCGATCTTAGAGGTTAAGCCAGTTAGTACCTACAAGATTTTAGTTTCGAATTTCGAATATTTTTTATCAACAAATGTGTGTAAATAGTATGAAACTATGTAAAACTGCTAATAATTACTTATGATTACAACATAAAAATAAATGATAATATAAATACATGTTACTATTACTAATAGATATAAAAAAAAATCATAAAAATAAAGCTGTCGATCTTAAACCCTTAACCTTTTCCTAAGTCGATCTTCACAGCAAAAAGTATAGGCTCCACTGCGATAGATGTTAGCCCGTGGTCGAGTTGGGCTTTTTGTGCCTACCTTACCTTCTAGAAAGCAACAATACACTGTCATTATAAAGACGGGAATAAGTATGGTGGTGGATTCCTACCTGGGTAAGTAGCTGCACAGTACTCTACCACCAGTAGTCTAGTTGGAATTGAACGAGGATTTTTTTTAAATATTGGAAGGCAAATAATCAGACGGATTTCCTGATAGAAAGAAATTCAGCCGCCTGAAGACACCAAAGGTGGTAATGGTGCGTTGCCAACCTGAGGCCGGGATGTTACGCCTCGAGCAAAAGTAAGTTTACCGGCTGCCTTACCTTCCAAACCGGAACATGCATGACGTTATGACAGTAGGAATAAGTAGGGTGGTGGTACCAATTCGGGTGAGTCGCTGCGAAACTCTACCACCTAGTCAGATGTCACGGTGTTAGTGACGGTAAGCCTGTACTCGCCTTTTACGAGCTAGCAGGAAGGGAGATAGTCTATTCTGCAAAGGAGCCCGGACCAACACGGGGGATGGTCAATTTTAAGCAACAGTAATTTTCTTCTGTCGAAGGACGTAAGAGATGCAGTAATTTATCTTAAAAAATCCTGGAATACCTTTATTGTGCTTCTCGCTTACGAATAACGGCTTTTATTATTTTTTAATAATAATGTTTTTTATTATTTAATATAATACAGATTTTAATATTATATAATATATTCTATAACATATACCTTATATGGTTATAAGTAGCTCCAGCCCGTGTTTGCGGAATTGTTTACAAACTTTCATCACTTTTAGGGAAAATTTCCCGTATTGCTACTTTTTTAATTCCCGACTAAAAAAGAAGGATGTTATAAGTAATGTGTAAGTATGACGTGTCTATGTATATCTGTGACATTACAACTTTTTAACAGATAGACCGGGATGGTTCTTAGTTTCATGACATGTAAGTTTTAAGAGGGGATTATTGTTTTTTTTTAAATTTTAGTGTTATTAGTAACACTGAAGTCAGGTAGCCCATTATCTAGCCGACCATTTCAAAGATCGTGTTAACATTATTGAAGCTGACTGTACACATTATGAAGTGGCTTCTTCAGTAATGTAGCCAAGCTGGTATAACCACTTTTATAAAGGGCCCTGTCCGCGACGGATGTGCAGGCATCCGGCTTCAAGTTATTATTGTCTTTAAGAGAATGTATGAGATGGAAGATAAACCAAAGTTTTTTAATATTTCATACCTCAAACTGCTCGTGATATTCCTTTTTTTATTATGTTAGAG
This sequence comes from Calephelis virginiensis, assembly GCA_002245475.1. Lineage (NCBI taxonomy): Eukaryota > Metazoa > Arthropoda > Insecta > Lepidoptera > Riodinidae > Calephelis > Calephelis virginiensis. Next base: position 153,537 of record NJDC01001541.1, read on the forward strand.
TGTGACGATTCCATCCCGTGATAAATATAAGAATTAAAATAAATATATAAATATCCCTGAATCCCCATAATATATCTAACTCCAAAGTAATCTAGTAACTTGCTTGTGTTAGTCAACGATACTAAAACATATACTTAAATAGATATCAGAATAAATTAAAAAATAAGAAGTTATTTATTTCAATAAAAACGAGATGCAGATAAGTAAACTTTTACAAAGCAGCCGTGGTTATGGCATAGATAATATAGGTATAAGGACTCTATAGATTGATGTATTATTATTATTATTATGTATTGTTGTATTATTAGGTGGTTAAAACTTTTATCAACTGTTTGAATTGATATGTATCAACTATACCTGCTACCACAATATCAGTGCTAGTCTTTGTCTTGTTTGTGCTTCCAACGCATGGTAGCCTCGCTTGCCTAAAAGACGAAAATTGTCAACATGTTTTAACATCTTTTCTGTCTAAATGTAATGTGTATTCCTTAACGATGAAACGATTTACATAATTTTCAAATAACATTTGTACTTTACCACAACACAATTTATTAAACAACTATGTTACACTTGATCCAATTTATATCACTTTCTTCAGCATCATCCTTGTAACGGACCGTCAATAACTAACAATCAAATACTGAAAGTTTAAATGAAGTAGATTTACTTTTATTTAGTTGTAAAACCCTGATGAGGCTGTAAATAGTGAAACCGGTTGGTTTCAGTGTAATATAAAAGCATTTCGACAATAGAATTCCACCAAATGCCGACTAAAACGAGTAGGTATAAATTTAAAAAATCATGTTTTGGTGACTATTAATATATCAAATATAAACTATACTTTCCTGTAACTGTTATAAATTAAAGAGAATTATATTTAAATAAATTGTAAAGTTTTAAACATCAAAAGATTAGGTTCGAGAAAGTTAAAAGTTCTCAAAGATATCTCTAAAGATACAAGTAAGACAGAGGCTCCTAGTGAGAATTTCGAAATTCATTAAGAACAAAGATAAGTCTCCGAATTTAGGTGGATCGTAAACTAAATGTTTTAAATTTAAAAACAGTTAAGAAGTAAAGTTTTAGAATTACGTCGTTCTGGAATTCTCAAATTTACACCGCAAAAGAACAATGCAAATGCTTACTCTTTAATTTGGAAGCAAAAACTTAACAGTTTTTATTTGAGAGGTCATCGAACAAGTACAAGGCTCTCTTGATGGTTAGAGATAACCGTGGCCTATAGACCATAGATGTTACAGGTGCTTCGTTGTCATGTGGCCGTGATGTTAGGCTTGGCTTATCATGCAAATATACCGGCTAACCATTAGGCCGGAACATGATAGTCATTATGGAGGCAGGAATAGACAGGGGGTAGATCCCTAACCTCTCGCCTCTGTGGTCTAGCGGTTCAGTTGTTGGACTTGACTGCATGAGGTCCCGGGTTCGAATCCCGGGTCGGGCAACAAAAAGAAAACTGAGTTTTTCCAATTTTATAATAAAAAAAATGTTGCTCGGGATAGGATATGTGCCCGGTTGGCGATAGGCTTGCCACCTATCACATTGTGAGACTTAGTATCTTCGGCTAGTCGTGGGTGCCCTGGTTGTGCCTCTGCCTACCTTTTCGGGGATATGGGCGTGAAGATACTTTAGATCCTTAACCTGGCATGTTTCTGCAAAGCACTTTAACAGTGGTCTTTTTAGTAATGACCTATATTTGCACCAGTGCTGAGCGAGAGGCAGATGGTCTATTAGACTCAGCGGACCAGGACCACCACGGGGACACATACGAAAATATATATATACTTACTTTTTATCAATTAAACGTACTAAGGACATTTAGTACGTTTTTTAGTACAGGATTTTTTAAAAGGGTTACTATGTTTTAGAAGCCGACTTCGCATTGTGTTAAATATATCCATGGGCAGTGTGGACTCCTTGCGTCGTGTTGGCTACTTGCTATTTGTTCGTGCTATTTCTCTTTGTTGGTCCGAGTCTCCTATGTAGAATAGACCATCTGCATCTGTCAGGCAGGTCATAAGAGGTGATCAAATGACACTGGTGGCAGATAGCCGTGCTGTAACTCGTCCGGGTTGGGAGCCACCTTCTTACCTATTCCTGCCGCCATAATAACAATGTCATGTTCCGATCCGGAGGAAAGAGCAAGCCTACCGGGTTGGTAGGCTTGCTCAAAAAATACACTAACACCACGGCCACAAGACAGCAATGCACCTACAACATCGATGGTGTCTTACAAAAATACAGTTTTTCAATAAAAAAATATCTACTACTTGATTATTTGGAATAGTAAAATTTTCGGAAAGTGTAGAAATTAGTTAATTTTCGCATGAAATGCATTAAAATATCACCCAAGTGATTACATATGTAATCATTTCTATGATAATAGAACACACCACCGTAGAAAGTTAAAGTAAGCGAAATATCTGAATATACTTATATCTGAATATACTTCGACCGCCTCGTTGGTCGAGTGGCTAGCGCTAGCGCTAACTACACCGACCAACCACGAGGCTCGGGTTCGATTCCCGACGGGGGCAGGCATTTGTGTGATGAATATTTAAATGTCTGCATTTCCGGGTCTGGGTGTTTATTAAATTTATTCTGGTATCTATTTAAGTATGTCTATGTATTAGAATCGTTGACTAACACCCATAACACAAGCATATAATTTGCTTACTTTGGGGTTAGATTTAATTTGTGTGACTTGTATAGGGATATTTTAAAAAGGAAGTTATTTATCAATCAACGCGCAGCCGAAACCACAGAACAATTTTCGATGAAAATTATCATACCAATATTTACAGTCTAGCATTACGTAAGGAAGATTTTTCGATTATTTTTTTTATACAAGAGGAGGCAAACGAGCAAGTGGGTCACCTGATGGAAAGTGATCACCTTCGCTCACGGACATCCGCAACACCAGGAGTATCACAGATGCGTTGCCGACCTTTAAGGAATGAGTACGCTCTTTTCTTGAAGCTTCCTAAGTCATAATCGTTTGGGAATACCGCCCTCGGTAACTGATTCCACAAAGGTTTTATACGGGGTAAAAAATGTCTTCGGAATCGCACAGTTGTAGACCGCCACGCATCGAGATGATGGGCATGATACCTTAAGCTCTGACGCGATGTCTGTTTTATCAATTAATTCCAAAACTGGTGAAATGGGGAATTAAAGTTTTTAAATTACAAGACATGCTATGTATATGTCTTATTTGAAATAGATTAAATGTTGTGTATAACAACTTTTACGGATTATTTTTCCTTTAGGGTGTAAAAAAGTTTTAAGGAAAGTACTTGAAAATTAATAGTACCTGCCATATTTTAATACAATGAAAATCAATGTAACATATGTTTTTATTTTCTTACTAGCTGCGCCGATAGACATTGTTCTGTTCAAACTATGAATACTATTTTTTTTAATGATCCCTCTGAAAAACTTACGCAACAAAAAAAGAATCAGCGACTTTTATCCATCCGTTTACCCGTGATGTGATGGTCAATAGAAATGGGGATTCATTTTTATATATAATATTTAGATACAACAAAAATTATTTTCATGTGTCATATAAAATTGATATTTTATTTATATATTAAGGTACAACAACAATTTTATGCAAAATATAACTTAGCTATTCAATTCTATTATTCAATACTAGTGTACAACTTAAAAGATTTTGAAAATTGCACAAATTAGTGTAAAAAGAGAAACTATTTCCGAATTATACGCGATTGTCTTAACTTGGTTCAAGCTGGGCTAGGATGCATAAGATAGACAGACCTTTTTTTTATGATATTGGAAGGCAAACAAGCAGACGTATTTCCTGATGGAAAGAAATTCACGCCGCCTAGAGACACCAAAGGTGGTAATGGTGCGTTGCCAACCTGAGGCCAGGATGTGAGGCCTTGAGCAAAAGGAAGTTTATCGGCTACCTTACGTCATGACGTTATGGCGGTTGGAATAGGTAAGGCGGTGGTACCAATCCGGGCGAGTCGAAAATTTCCTTTTCGCAATAATTGTCAATTGCCATTAAAAAGTTCGCGACGACGCGACTTCTTTGCTTTCTTTATACGAACAAAATATAATGTCATTTTCAAAAATAATATTTAACAATTGAATATCCCCAATGTCAAATCAAAAGTATTTGTAGGTCAGCAGACCAAATAACAATAAAAAACTATGTCTTTAAGTTAGTGAGATTTTTTTTATGTGCACTTGTGTTAACTAGATAAATTAAAAAAAATACTTTATCGCAACGTATTCTACCGTAATACCACACGGTATGTTAATATTTTACATACTAAATTAAATTTACTTAGGTGTAGTGCGTTACTCCTTAGCGATAATATTTCCTGTACGATATTTACGTTCCTTAAAAATATATCTTCACGCCCGTATTACCGAAGTGATAAGAGCGGTACACAAGCATTCCCGACTGGCCTGATAATAAGTGCCACGAAGTAAGATGTGGCAAATCTATCACTTAGTTTTATTTCAGACAATTGAAGAAACATATTTTGTTTTTGATAGGGTATCCAATCAGAGAATTCATAAAGACAAGTCTA
>NJDC01001541.1:158210-187433 GCA_002245475.1 Calephelis virginiensis
AATTACTATTTATGTCCAGGTCTTAGGTCTTAAGTTTAAGTCTACCTACTACATAACCCTACAGCATGAAACACGGCTGACGCTGTAATGTCAGGAATGAGCAAGGAGGTGGTATATATCCAGGCGAGTCACTGCACTTTACCTGTACATTGTACATTAATAGTACTAAAAATGTTTGTACCTATAAAAGTGTTACATAACTATCATAATTAACTATTTTCCCCGTGTTGGTTCGGGCACCTTTGCAGTATAGCCCATCTGCCTTCCTATCAGGCAGCTCGTAAAAGGCGAGCACAGGCTTACCGTCAGTAGCACATAGGCATCACAGACTACTGGTAGAGTTTCGCAGTGCCTCGACCGGATTAGTTCAACCGCCTTACCCATACTGCTGTCAAAACGTCAGCTTGCCGTTGACGTGTTCCAATCGGAGGATAAGGTAGCCAGTAAACTTACTTTTGCTCGAGGCCTAACATCCCGGTCTCTGGTTGGCAACGCACCTTTTTTTCTATTACCACCTTTGGTGTCTCTAGGCAGCGTGAATTTCTTACCATCAGAAAATTTGTCTACTTGTTTGCCTTCCAATATCATAAATATACTAAAAGTCTGTTTTGAAAGTCTAAACTATTGCATTTCACCCATTTTTTATCCTTCATGTCAAAGCACTAACGTGGTCCTAGCTGTAGCACAACGAAATTGCCTCCAGACACTAGACTCTAGAATTACTGATAATTTGTAAAGATTAGAATTATTTTTTGCCCTAAAGCTTAATTTATACTTGCATTAAGTGCGGTATTAGTTGAGCGACAAATCATGCTAAGTGGGTTCAGGCTAAGCAATATATAACTTAAAATATTAAAAGGCGTTCTTAATATTAAAAGTGAAAAATGTTAATATATCGTTATTTTTATCTGTAAGAAGATTTACTATTCTTTAGAACTAGTTATGTAAAGATACAAATCAAACTAATAACAGTGTGGAAAAAATGTTTGATGTCCCTACATCAAAGATATGTCGCTACAAATTTGAAATTTCGGTAAATATTCCATATATTTATTTTTAGAATACTTAACGCACCAATCTTGACTTTGTTTTAGTTACTTGAAAATATGGCTACGAAACTCAATTAAGTGCGTGCGAATTTATCTTCTGAACATTTAAAAATAAATTCGCTAATAGAAAGTCATTATTACTCAATATCACCAGTAACATAATTTCCCCGTGTTACTCTGGGCTCATTTACAGAATAGACAATCTGCCTTCCTGCCAGGCAGCTCCAAAAAGGCGAGCATAGGCTTATCGTCACCGTGGTTAAGTTTCGCAGCGACTCGCCCGGATTGGTACCACGCCTTATCTATTCCTGCCGCCATAACGTCAGCACTTGCCGTTGACATGTTACGGTTCGGAGGATAATTTAGTTTTTTTCTTTTATTTATTTGCTTGAGGCCTAGCCCCGGATGCCTCAGGTTAGCAACACACCATTACCACCTTTGGTGTCTCTAAGCAACGTGAGTTTCTTACCATCAGGAAATCCGTCTTTCTTATATGCCTTCCAATATCATAAAAAAAAACTACTTTTATTTTTTACAAGGTAACGTACAAGCAGGCTATAGGCTACGAAAAGATGTCATTTTTATGTTCAAGTTTTGATAGAAAAGCAATCGATGAACTTTTTTAATGGACTTTAGTAATACTTGGTATTCAACGTGCCTATTCGACTAGCAGGAAATTTGTTTTTTTTTTGTTTACTTCCCTTACAAACGAAACTGAAACATACCTACAAAAGTCGTTTTCACCAGCTACAAAATTCTAAATACATTAAATTTTAAAACATGGCCGCACCAAGTCGAGTTGCATAGAAAACAAGTAAAAATGTAAATAATGATCTAAAATATGTTTTCGCTAGACATGTGCTTCTCATGAATAGCATAAAGTCTTGATTGTCATATCGCGTGATCCGGCCGCACGACGTCGATATTATAATGTGTGCACGTCGAGAAGGTATTCATATGTCTCGCCGCAACCCTACAATTTGTGATCGATTGAAAACGTATACTTCGCACGCTCTGGTATATTAACATCCATTTCACGTTCACATTAAAAGACCCGTGAAATGCCACTAAGTTAACGCGTAATGTAATGCAAACAAAGCAAAGTTATCGAACGTGGTAACAGTAAGGACGATGAGGTTACGGAAACCTCACGGTAGGACATGACTCACGTATTTCCGACACGCGACGCAGGCAATAATACAGATATTGAAGATATAAAATTTTAAATTGTAGACTACGATAGGAGTTCTGGAAGTTATGGCAATGCAATAAGTGCAATATTCAAAAAAACCTACTTTACAAAAGGCGTCAATTATTATTATATTCTTGTTATCAATTTACGATCATTAGGTATCAGTTTAGAATCTTACGGATAAAACATTTTAATTTAAAATATTGCAAATATATATAATATTGCAAATTTTATTAGATACTAATATTGCAACACTAAGAAAGTCATTTGAAACATATTGTGACGAACGAATAAGTGACGTTTGTAGGTGCCACACAAATAATATTAAACTAGACTTTATGAGATTTAATTTTTATGAAATGTAGTTATTAGTTAAAATCAAATACAATGTATTCAAAGCTACACAAATAATGCGATTTAATATGAAAAGTATTTCTACACGACAGTGTTATATTTAAACATTATTGTAACAATTTCTTAACACTCGATTTCCACAAATAAATTTATTTCATTCAAATTACTTCGGTAACGAATTGAACTTAACGAGCTATTCGACAAAAAGTTGTAAAAAAAAGTTTCTAACAAATTCTAATTTTCATAAAATTCTAATTTTTAGATTTTTTATTTGTATTGTGGTAAATATTTACTTTTGAAGGCCTCGCAGTAGTAGCCCCGTTTATCCTAGTCCAAGTGGGACCCTGCATATCCTAATATCTTATGACCTACCGAAACTTACCTAGCAGTACTTAAATCATAGAACATGATACATGAGGTTATAACAAATGTATACAACTTTTGTATTGGAACTTAAATATTAGGCCTATAGAATGAAAGGCTAACATTGATGTAAGTACATCAAGTACTTACATGCACTTAACCGTTGGTAATTGAATGTGAACGAACCGTAAGTAAAACGAGTTCCTTTTTAAATAAAGATAAGCATTTAGTCGGTTAATTATCAATAACCTTAAGGACAAAAGGTGCAACTTGTGGTACGTGCTCATACACCTGTAATGTTTTTGTACATCCTATCATACGTTTGTGAAATTTTAGTTTTTATTGTCAGACTAGTTTGTTTCTTACAACATAGTCGTTCGTATCATGTGTTATCTATTTATGCTGCAATATGACTTTCAAAGATCTATATTTACCGCAATACTGTTATTGGTTTGTATCGTTGGTTTTTTTAAACACTATTATGTCGTATTGTACTAGCAGGTGGCTCTCCTAATAGTAAGGGTCCCTTACTGTCAGGAGAGCCACCTGCTTGTCTTGTCTTTAGAAAGGGATACCTTAGATGTTACTGACGCTTCGCTAGCTTATAGTTCAGCTCTCAAGCAGCGAAAACAATTTTGCGTCTCTATCTCCCATCTCGGAACACGACAGTGGTGAGAACTAACATAAATGTGGCATAAATAGTTGATGCGGTAGAACTTCCCTGCTGCTGTAGAGCGGAATCTGTATCAAAATAATTCAATAACGTGAATTAATGGTAACTATCACCGTGGAATCGTCACGTCATCAAATAGAAAAAAATTATACAGCTGATGGTAACGGACAACTGCTGGTTACATAAAATCTACCAAAATTAACCACAGATGTCGTTTTTCCTCCTCCACTTAAACCAAGTTCATTTTATTAACTCATAAATAGGACGTAAAAATAACACCTTCGCCGTGAACCTATTGATTCAGAGTATAATAGATATAGAAAGATTTAGTGGAGGCCACATGACCTTATTAATTTTATGGGACCGCTTCAACGCTCGAGGAACTAGTTTGTAGCTAGAGATGTACCCTTTAGTTTACATTCGGCATCGACTTTTTTTCTTTGGAATTAAACCATGAAATAAGTACTTATAGTAAGCTTGTGATATGTATGTATGTACATACCTGTCTGTGTCGGTCCCTGACAGACGTGCAATCGATGATCGAAACACACAAATTACAAACATACATATTTTTAATGTACTTTTAATCAATACCTATCAAATAACTTAGTTAAAATTTATGTCAATTATCCCTGCTATAAGTCAGTATCTCATTAACGTTTTTTTAAATATTTCAGATTAAAATTTGTGGTAGTCGGTACATTTAAGCTAGAGGCCTAATAAAATCCCAATCTCAGATTGGAAACAAACCATTAACTCTAATATCTATAGTAGCCTTGTAGCACCATAATGAAATTCGTCACAAGAATCCTATTCTTCATTCTTTTGTCAAGGCATAAATAGCCTTAGGAAGTCAATTTTGTACACATTATACCACACATACACATAAACATATAAGTAGGGTTGACCATTGGACATGACCACATTAACCAGTAGGTATAACGCATATTACTATGACCTGTGTTATAAATAGCAATAAACTGAAATACATGTGGGTAAGCATACACTTTCTATATGTATACAATTTTTTATCACCATGAAATAAGATTTTATGATTTTCCTCTATGACATAGAAAAGATTAAATCGAATATTAAACAGTCGACAAAACCTACATGTAACATCACTATTAAGTACGTGAATACCGATGGTAAGCACACACCAGTGCGTATTTTACGTAACGCGACCTCAAAACACGAGTCCCTAACAGTTTCCGCTCGCAGCCGAATACGGGCTAATTGGAGATAATCTAATGTTTGGTTTGTGTGTTTACTCAAGAAACTTAGCTGGGTACGAGGGCCTTATCTACCGTTTCTAAAACGGACAGTAAGCAAGCAAGGGCGACTGAGTATTTCGATTTGTATGTTCAGTTAATTACTTGTCAACTAGCCATCGCCTGCGGATTTATATGCAGTAATTTATTCCGGGTGCGATTCCGGGTTCTAACAATACAAAATTGTTCTTTTAATTTTTTTATTAAAAAATACTACGTTACCCGACCTTGTGTAAACTGCACGGTTGGTGATAACTGATAAGCATAGCCATCTATCTCATTATGGGACTGAAGTGTCTTTAGATAATCATGGGTGCTCTGCCTAGCTTTAAAAGGATACGGACGTGGAGATACTTTTTCAAAGTAATTGTCAAAAAAGATGTCCGCTACTTCATCCCGTGTTATTATCATGTAGCTCTCCCACGGGAACTCATTGTGATATCGAAATAAAAAATACCTAGTCTATGTCCTTCTCCAAGGTCTAATCTATTTCTATGCTAAAATTAATTAGAATCAGTTCAGCCGTTTTGGGGTAAAAGTGAAACCGAATATTTGCATTTTTAACATTATTAGGAATCACAGCTCGCTTTAGTATTTTTTTAGAAAAAAATGCTAACGATGAGTTTCAATGGAGCTGGCGATTAAATCTAGAGGTTCTTTTTATTCTTATTTTAAAGGCTTTCATTCCAAATGAATGAATATTTTAATTCCTTTTAAACGTATTAATATTAAGATATTCGTTCCTAATGAATGAATATTTTTAAATATAAAATGGTTTGGAAAATATTTCGGAATAAATTTAAAAGGTACGCAAGAACAGGTTAATCTTAAAATTTTTAAGGTATTGTCAAAGTACTGTGAAGCTTGCTAATTTATAATAAGTAATATTAATTTAATTTTAATCATAAATGCGAAAGCCTCTCTGTCTGTCTGTCTCCAATTGTGATGGAATTTTATACACATCTAGTTAAAGACCCCGGTTAAAACTAAGGCAACTTTTATCTACGCTGATGATGTCGTTTATACTATTTTTTATTACTGTATGTCAACAAGATTTATGGGAGAGCTAAATAAAAAACTGTGTACATCGCCGAAACAGGTAACACCTTTAGTTTCTAATACTTAACATTTCCTGATTGCCGATTGGTGCTTTCACATATTTCTAATCTCATGCAATAAGCTCTTTTAGGATTTGAAGCAGCAGCCATTGTTTGTGGTATTAAGATCAAGATAAGAACAACAATAAGGTAGCGATAATTAAGCGTTTGAGATTGTAGCAGCCCATTTACCCAGCGAATCTTTAACCTGGGTTCCTCACAACCTAGAACTTCCGAAGATAAGTCATCAGGGTTCCGCATAATAATATTTTACAGTAGCCAACGCAGATACCTCCTTACAATACACAAGACAATAAACTTAATTACTGTTAAGTAAAGAAGTAGACGGAAAGAATAATTTTTGATCCAACAGTGAAACATTTCATTGTTAACATTAGAAAAAAAATCTTGTATAAAATAAAAATGTATTAAAATTACATTTTTATTTTATACAAGATTTTTTTTCTTTTAAATTTTGATTTGTAATAATTGAACATGGGGTTTTATGATACAATCACCGTCTTATTAATAAGCATGGATTAAAGTACTACAAGGTTCTTCCTCGCATTAAAGTCTTTATTTTATTGTGATACAGATTATAATATCAAACTAACTTTACTCTTACCCTAATTTTTATTTATAAATAAGACAGTATATTCTTCTTATTTTTTTTATAAATATGGCTTTCGATTGTTTTTCACGACTTACTTTGCCAATGTCAGAAGTTATTATTAATTCTTATAGTCATTAGTACAAAGTCATGTCAGGTCTGGGTCTTGAGTAAAGCGGTGGCTTCGTTACTCAAGCTCATCTATTTGTGCACTTTCACTGAACAAACTTAATCTAATTCCCACTTAAATATACCAATTTCACTCAATATAAACACGAAATTCAATAGTAATGTAAAAATCGCCCTTTAGTGCAAGTTTATTAATGAAACGGCAGGTGTTTCGTATTTAAACTTTAAATTTAGGTATAACTTGCACATCTTGAAAATGATTTTTATGTGTGCTGTGCTGGCCGGGGTGTACCTCACATTGCAACCATACTTTGCCGGCATATTATAGTGTCATCATGGCGCTAATAGGCAAGACAGTGGACTCTACCTGGGCACGTGGCACAGCACTCTACTGCCAGTGGTTACACAGGGGACTAGGACTAACACGGACAATTTCCTAACTTGTTCATTTGACTGCTTTGCAAAAAAATAAATAAATAACAATTGCTAAGTTTAATTAATTTAATTATAATTGTATTAATTTCATTATAATTATATTAATTTCATTATAATTATATCAATTTAATTATAATTATATTAATTTCATTATAATTATATTAATTTAATTATAATTATGTTATCTTAATTTTAATATATTTAACTAAAATTTTATCGAGTGTACATTATAACACTTTTGGTTTCCTAGGTATTTTTATTTTTGTTACACTAACCTTCGGCTGCGGCTTCGCCCGCGTATCAAAAACTAAAACATCCAGGTAAAAAGTCGTTTTGACATTTTTACGTAAAAATAGATCATCCTACTAATATTTTAAATGCGAAAGTTTGTTTGTTTATTTCGTTACTCCTTCACGCAAAAACTGCTGCACAGATTTTCATGGAATTTGGCACTCATAGAGGATAACTTGGATTAACACATAGAATAGTTTTAAAACCGAAAAAATGTTTCTGTAAGACCAATAACCACGCGGGCAACAGCTATTATTCATAATATATACCTTTATAACATTTTTAAAAGTACAAATATTTTTGTATTGCAGTTAAATTTATTACAAGAAACCTTTTGCCTAACTTAATAAACAAACTGCAAATTTTAACCTAACCCAAACAGATGAGGTTATAAATTCGACTGTATATTGGTTACGCAATTGCTCGGCCAATACCAAACCGATTTTTTAAGAGATAATTATTTTTTGCAAAGGTAGATCGTGATTACAAGGTGATCCTGTATTAACGCTATCATGATCCGACTCCACTAGTCTTTGATACTTGAAGCGTGCACTTTCGTCTATGTTGGCAACACCATTAATGAGTGATAATTTATGGATTATTACGTAATTATAATAAAAACGAGTGATGAGGATGAAAACAAATTATCTAATCACAACGTAACAATAAAATAATTGAAGTCGGCTTTTTTTCAGTTTCGCTCTTATATTATATTAACATTACGATCTCGGGCTACTTAACCAGACTTTCCAATTAACTTACAGGTGTCAATCTAATCAGTTTCGCCATTTTTACGTCAAATGGTATTATTTAAATGTATAACTAGTATTATTTAAACAGTGCGCTTCGGCCATATTCGTCAAGCTTCGGAATTCCGAATATATTTTAAGATATCTATATAGAGTTGTTATTAAATAATTAATCATTTCGCTTAAATTTAAATTAGGTCAGCCAATTTAAAAATAAAAGTATAAAGTGTAAAAAGAGTAAAAAGTGTAAAGTTCGGCGCATAATTTAAATAGTAGATAGTAGTTATACATACTTTTAGAAGGAGTTATAAAGACAGCTAATATTCGACTACGCATTACGTGCATCACTAGAACTGTTTCCACACTAGCCGTATGCATGGAAATGTCAATGGCGTTTGGCGCGTAATTATTTACCTATTGTAAAATTAGTTATTTGTAAACTGGTTTCTTAGTTTTAGTTTCCTATTAATATCAATATTTTGATACTTATAATATTAAAAGGGATAAATTCCAATACGAATCCCGCTAAAGTTCTCAACTCAATAACAATATCTCACGAAAGACGGCTATAGTCGTACGATTTTACGATGTTTGTCGTCAATCACTTAATACAAGATATTCACACGCATACATTACTTTCCCACACCCACAGACATAATAAATTTCAATACAAATTTATAAGGAAAGAATATCAAAGGAATTTTTCGCTACGAGTTTTTTATTATACGAGCTAAAGTTATGAGTCTCGAATGTATTTGTATATGTTATTATTATATACTAGCTGGCCCTACAGACGTTGTCCTGTTCTGTGAATATTGTATTTTTTTCTTAAGACCTGAAAGTAGCTAACACGACAAAAAAACGACCAAAATTGGTCCAAACTTTCACAAGTATTGCGATGACCAAGGGAAATAGGGATTTATTTTTATTTATAAAACTATCTGATCCGACGGATGTTGTCCTGTCCTATGTTTTTTTTCATAAGAACCTTTTCCTGACAATAACTAACACAACGAAAAAGAATTAGTAATATTGTTACTTCCGTTTACGCGTAGTGTGATGACTAAGAAAAAAGGACATTTATTTTTATATACATAAATAATCCTAAGTTATGAAGAAAATAGTCAATTGCTCTAAATATCTGAAAAAGCGAGCTTGAGTTTAATAGGTTACTACTAACAACAGTGGTGTTAGAGTGCTAAGCCGCAACTTTGCACGGGCAGGGATCAACCGCCTGGTACATTTTTGCTGTTGACAGTGTAAACACTGTTAAAGCATTGTCGTGTTGCATTTACGAGGGTAAGGTGTAAACTCGCAATTAGTCTGACACCTTGGTCACAGCGTCGCACCTGTAACATCTATTGTTTCTATGGACAACACTTGTAAGCTTGTTCTTGTTCGTTAATTTATTAGTTGCAAAAAATGATTAAGCATAAATTAATATTAAGTACAATTAAAAAATACGAGTGGGATCTTGATAAAATTAATAAAATTAAGACATTGGAATCATGACTTATTTTTCTAAAAAAGAATTATCAAAATCAGTTTCATATTTGCCGAGTAATAGGGTAACAAACAAAAAATAATAAAAAACAGCCGAATTGGGAAGTTGCTCTTTTTTAAAGTCGGTTAAAAACAAAACTAACTAGAAGAGCTTACTATTTGATAATTTAGTACTGGGGCCTCAACCACAATGTGAAATACCTCAGGCGTTATTTTGAAATACCGTTTCGTTGAAGCAAGCGAAATAGACATATTTTTATAGTTGTTTTTATCACTGAGACTTGCCAATCCAAACTGGTTATTCATGGTCCACATGACCAACTTTCACGAGATTCCTCACATTGTTCAAGTATCTTAAGGTTATCTTATATGTCAGTTAAAACCGCAACACAAATAAGAAAGAAAAAACGTGGTGTGGTGTCTATGGACTCCCGGTCGCAGTGACGTTCTTAATATACGAGTTTATCGATAAAGGGGTTAAAAAATAAGTAAAAATAAACTTTTGTTAACCTCATCTCCCAAGTTTTAACCCATTAAGTGCTTGTACCGCGGTCAGGAACTACATTTCAAAGATAATACCCAGACTTTTTTTTCACAAAATCACCAATTACTATTGACGTATCCCAGTGTTTTTGTGAAAATGGTAACGATGAAGTGCTATCAAATGTCAGTGTCAAACATTTTTTATTAAGCTTTTTTATTCATATCGCTGAACTATGACTAGCTTTATTTGTGTTTCTTGTTTTCAATGTTATCGGATATCGCTACTTTTCGCAACAATTTATAGGTTTCATTTTAAATTCATTTCTTATCGATAACGTTTATAGTTATGTCTATGCTACACAACTCTGGGAGTTTTAAGAGTTCATATTTGCTGGTAATGGTCATAACTTTCGTTTACCTGGAGATTAAATGTTTCCCGAAGCTATGCATAACTTTGCTGTCCCACGGGTACAGACACGGGTACGGGTATCGGAATAAAGTGTGTGTAAGTGTTTGTGTGTGCGTGCGTGCATGTGTGCTTGTGTTGCGTGGACATGTGTACTTTTGTTGCATGTTCTTGTTTGCGTGTGGAAAATTTCAGACAAAATTATATTAGTCTGAACATAAGAATTTACGGCTTTAAAACACAATATTCCGAGGTACAGATTAAGTAATTGAAAAGTGTTGCGAAAAACTAATTTGACAGCACTCAATGTGTTTTGTCTCTCACTATTCGATGCGTTGAAAGGAGACAGCGATAACTTAAAATAAGTATAGTTAGCGCGCAACAGAATTACCATCAGTGTCTAATATTTTAATTGTGTGTGTGTATTAAATTGTATTCATTATACATAATTTAAATACATTTTGGTATTCATTAAAATATAATTTTGGGCCATATTCAAATATAACCAGTTTCACTTTCTATACTTTTATCAGCGCCATGCAAAACAAACTACAATTTAAATTTACGAAATTTACATTTTTATATTATTTAATTACGTACATATCATACTACTTTATTTTATTTTATTACTCAAATTACGGGGAGTTGAAAGAGAAAGCGATAAAGATTGGAATGGTGATAGACATCGCCAACAAGAGAGACTTAAATGCATAAAGAGACGTAGAGGTAGATTATTAAAATGTAACACCAAAATTTTAAGAAATTTTGTCTAGGTACTTAAGTTTTGTATGTTGGTCCGGGCACACACCCTATGTTGGTCCGGGCTCCTTCGCAGAATAGACCACCTGCCTTCCTGCCAGGCAGGTCGTAAAAGGTGAGCATAAGCTTACCGTTACTAACACCGTGTCATGTGCCTAGGTGGTAGAGTTTCGCAGCGACTCACCCGGATTGGTACCACCGCCTTACCTATTCCTGCCGCCATAACGTCATGGTGTGTTCCAGTTCGAAGGATAGCCGGTAAACTTAACTTTGATCGAGGCCTTATCTCCCAGCCTCAGGTTGGCAACGCACCATTACCACCTTTGGTGTCTCTAGGCGGCATGAATTTCTTACCATCAGGAAATCCATCTGCTTGTTTGCCTCTCAATATCATAAAAAAAACACATAAACAGACGTCGCCTGCAGACACCAAAAATAATAATAGTGCGTTAGCCTTTTGAGGCCGGCGTGTTACGTCTCTTGCCTAAATAACTTAACTCGCCTAATTTATTCATGAGAAAATAGTCAACAACAATTTGTCAAACTGCATTAAAATATATGATATAGAAAAGAGATCAAGGTTAAGATTTCCGTTCTATTGAGATACGTTCTCAAACACAATCAATATGAACAACTTCAACTCATTACAACTACCGGCGGATATCCGGCCGCATCAATATTACTAATGACTAACTAAAATGTATGTATTTCTAGCTTTATTAGTTTTAGAATGCTTAAGTTTATGGTATTTAGATAGTTGAATCATAGTATGTTCCCATCATATGTCCACAACTAAATCGATAATGACGAAATTTAGATATGTCTACAGTCTCCGTTTCAGAGATATAAGTAGCATATATATTTTTTATCCGGATAGTTCAACAACTGTAAAGGAAACTAGGTCATTTAACTTTGTTTCACGGTTCCTTTATCATGTAGAATATTTAAAACTTTTGACGTATTTAAAGAAAGAACGCCTTCATTTTCTAACACTAGCCGATCAGGCGAACTTCGTATCGCTTGATATTAACAGTTACTAACAGGTTGTGTGAATTGAAGCATCGTTTTTCCCATTTCCCTGCCCGAATTGGTACCAGCGCCTTATCTATTCCTGTCACCACAAAGTCCAATGCTTGCCATTGAGGTGTTCCGGTTCGGAGGGTAAGGCAGCCGGTAATCTTACTTTTGCTCGAGGCCTAACATCCCGGCCTCAGCTTGGCAACGCACCATTACCACCTTTGGTATCTCTTGGCGGCGTGAATTTCTTGCCATCAGGAAATCCGTCTGCTTGTTTGCCTTCCATTATCATAAAAAAAACTTTCCCGGTTTTTATTTTGATAAGAACCTTTACCTGACAATAACTAACAACAAAAAAAGAAATTGTTACATCCGTTCAGTATTGTTGCGATGACCGCGCGAAATGGGGATTATTTTTTGTATACATAACATATATAGATATAGGCAAATTATTTTCGTGTGATTTTTATGGCATAAGGCAGCGACCAAGTACACAGTTCTTTTAAGAAAAAAAAGTATCTTCACGCCCATATCCCGAAGACGTAAGCAGAGGCACAACCAGGGCACCCACGACTAGCCGAAGACACTAAGTCCCATAATGTGAAAGGTGGCAAGCCTATCGTCAACCGGGCACGAGCTGAATTATTATAAACCCAGAACAAATTTTATAAACCCAGACCCACGCGAAATGCCAATCATCCGCAATAATTTGTACTATTTTCGCTAACATGAGATAAGCAGCGGATACGCTAGCTTTGGTATTTATGCCGCTTCTAAACATGGAGTGGCGTATTTCCATGGTGCAATCCTATAGGCCATATCCTAACACAAGCTTGGATAAATTAGACCTTACATCGCGGTAACGCCTTAAAACCTGGTTAAAGAAAGAACATCACTACATAGTATAAAACAAAGTCGCTTCCTCTGTCTCTATGTCCCTTTGTATGCATCTTAAAAACTACGCAAGGGATTTTGATGAGTTTTTTTTAATAGATAAAATTATTGAAGAGAAAGGTTTAAATTTTTATTTCATTATCGTGTGAAGCCGGGACGGGCCGCTAGTAATACATAAGATCAAATCAAATTGATATCCATTGTAGGTGTGTTTATTAAATTAATTCCGGTACTTATTTATTTCATCCGCGTGGAATTTCACAAAAAAGTAATTCAGTTATTTATTTTTTAAATAAAAATGCCTAAGTTACAGCAAATAAAAAAATATTATTCTTCTGGAGTTCTCTGGGTTTCCAGCATCAGATCCAAACTTAGTTGAAATGGGATCGCCTCGGAAGTACGTACTTTCAATTTTTTTATCTGTTCAATCACGGAGAAATCGATTAACATACTTTAAAAAGATATGGAAGTCGAAAACCTTCTCCTTTTTTGGAAGTTTAAAATAAGGGTAAAATCACAGTTCAAACTAGTCTTCTAAAATACTCAAGATATATATATCAACAGGTTTAGCTACTCTTAGAGGAACCAATTCTACTATCGACACTTAAAAACCTGTTAAGTTAATGACTCTTGTAGTTTTGTCAAGAAATTCTCAAGAATGGATAACGGATCTGTTCGAATATGCGACGCGTTGATGTTCTTTAGACGGAGATTCGCTGAATATATTACATAAAATATGTTTTAACTTGCTTCCCTCGCCTCTGTGATCTAGCGCTCCGGGTGTTGGACTCGACTTCATGAGGACTTCGATTCCCGGGTCGGCCAACTAAAAGAAAATGTAGTTTTCCCAATTTTCTAGTAACAATTTTGATCGGGTTTGGATGTGTGCCCGGTTGGCGATAGGCTTGCCACCTATCACATTGTGGGACTTAGTGTCTTCGGCTAGTCGTGGGTGCCCTGGTTGTGCCTCTGCCTACCACTTCGGGGTTATGGGTGTTAAGATGCTTACTTGCTTCCCGGCTGCTTCGCCCTCTTGTCAAATTATAAGAAATCTTTATAAATTTTAGTGTATGTGTTATTCTGATGTATAATCTACATAAGTGTGAAGTTTCATCAAAAAACCGTTTAGTAGTTTTGATTTACATATATATCTTCGCGCCAAGTCGCTTACGGGGTAGGCAGGCATCGAGTGCCAAACCTCAAGATCCTGACAAAACTGTCTGGTTTCCTTCTCATTCATTCCCCTTTTCGTACAAACACGCTGGTTTCGAAAACTCTTGACACAATCCTCGGATAATATCCGAACTATCTGATCGTGGAATGTCAACCTTGGTCTCCCCGGGTACCTACATCCGATACCCTGATCGGATATCCGAGCAACCGCGAGTCTCGGATTGGATTCCTAACGGGGGCAGGCATTTGCATTAAGATTATTCTGGCAGCTGCTGAAGTATTTCTATTAATTAGTATTATTGACTAGGTAAAACCCGTAACACAAGCATATAGTTTGCTTACTTTGAGGCCATGTATGTATATCATTTGTCCACGGATATTTATTGATTTTATCAAATTGTAATATTTGAAATTGTAGTTATGACAGCTCTTATAAATGTATTAAGCGAAACCTGAAGGATATTATATCGAATAAGAATAGACTTATGTGAAAATATATTAGTAGAACAATTTTAGTTTTATTGTAAAGAAATTTTCTTTGTAATAAGATGGGAAATGTAAAAAATAGCAGATTCAAATAATTACAAGAGTTGTAAAACTGCAAAAACGCAGTCTATTGTGAAAATCCGCCTTTAGTCATTTCATTACCACGCTACTACTAGCACGTAGCGATTTGATTATCATTTTTCGGAAGACAACTAACGATTTCTAGATTGTTCCATATATATTCTATCAACACTTCACTTGTGGTTATGAACCATCATGAATTTGATCAATAATCATGAACTACCTGCCCAAAAAGGACCACCAGTCCTTAATTTACATTGTTATTCTACTAGTGGAAAATGGTGTCATATCCCGACATAAAGTAGTAAAGTTGGGATATAGTTAGTTTAAAACTAATTGTAAAGTACGAGTAAGTTGTAACAGGTAGGTATAATATTATAAAACAACTAACTGACCCGGCAGACGTTGTTCTGTTGTTTCTTATTAAAAGTAGATAGTAGTCGATTCTCAGATCTACTGAATATGCATATAAAATATGGTAAAAATCGGTTGAGCCGTTTCGGAGGAGTAGGTAAGTAACTAACATTGTGACACGAGAATTTTATATAAGATGGTTTCCCCGTGTTAGTCCGGGCTCCTTTGCAGGATAGACTGCCTTCCCGTGCCAGGCACCTCGTAAAAGGTAAGCATAGGCTTACCGTCACTAGCACCGTGACATCTGACTAGGTGGTAGAGTTTCGCAGCGACTCGCCCGGATTGGTGCCACTGCCTTACTATTCCTGCCGCCATAACGTTCAATGCTTGCCGTTGGCGTGTTCCGGTTTGGAGTGTAAGGTTGCCGGTAAACTTACTTTTGCTCAAGGCCTAACATCCTGGCTTAAGGTTGGCAACGCACCATTTCCACCTTTGGTGTCTCTAGGCAGCGTGAATTTCTTACCACAAGGAAATCCATCTGCTTGTCTGTCTTCCAATATTATAAAAATAAAAATGAAAGAAAACTAATCATAAAGTAGGTTATAACAGATAGATTACAAAACGAGGTTTAAAAAAAAAGAAGGAAATCTTATGACCAATTTTGTTAAGATAAGTTGTAACGTAATTTGCTTATCTCAACTTTACCTACTTTTATGAAACGTGTACGTACAACTTGTTTACCTACGCTGGTCGTTGAACTTTTTAAAAATTTATACTGGCGAAACTGCATGTTTGTATGCATTTTCCGTTTCCACATCAAAACTGATGAATAGATTTTAATGCATTTTGACTTAAAAATAAGTTGTTAGCTCTTGGAAAAGGATTCACCTTCCTTCCGATATCCCAACGGGTTCCTAAGGAAGATAGGCACTTTAATACGCGGGCGAAAATGTAAAACTACACGATGTAATTAGAATTAAATTAGAAATAAGTTAAGAGATGTTATGCACGAACTGCTAAAGATCTTATAATATTAGGTATTTTTTTTATTTAAATCCTGTGATGGTAAAAATATCTAACACTTGGTGGCAAAATTTTGCGACGACTGACCCTTATCAGTACTACCGACTTGTTTGTCCTTGCCTCCATTAACTACAGTGTTCGCTATGATGTTGTTCCACTTTGTGGATTACGGCGGCAAACATGCAAAATACTTATATACAGTGTGACAACGAACGAACGTTCACCAATAAGAAATCCCTCAAGTTATACCTTCTATTAATTATATCTCACGGTTAATATTTCGAAATACAAATATGTCTTTGAAACCGTTAACTTAAAAGTTGATAGAATGTTACCTTGAAAACTTAAATTTGCACTTATAAGAGGACAGTAAGACATACCCGGCTTGGTTGAAGACCTGGTAATCCTTAAAATAATCCCATCCAATAGGTTGTATGAAGCACGTTAAAACCTTTGACTTAAACACAAATTTAAACACAGCACTATTAACGAACTTACAGAGCACTGAGCTACACGGCGAGATTATACCAGCATTCACCGAGATGAAAGCCTTTAACACAAACTTTACGACCCGTTTTCTGAAACACTTTAACTAAATACACGCCACAGAACCTAAATCCGCGATATCTAATTCAAAATACAACGTAAATAACTTATATTACTTAAAAATTGACGTTACATCGAATAAAACATTCATCATGCTACGTTGTTAAGTTGAAACTAAGTTGTACTCAATAAATGCGAGGAAAGACCGTTGATCCAGTTGTACGGTCGGTAAAGCAGTTGGGACTGCTTTAGCGACGTACGCGCTGTGACGTACTATGGCCACCTCATTCTTACTATGGCGGGTGAAAGAGATAACGCTATAAGGCTTATACAGGGTGGGAGAAGCTAACCTGCGCGTGAGCAGAGCCTCTCAAACAATCGTAGCAACAGGTGAATCGTGCAAATGTGTGTGTAAATGTTACTAGTTTTTTTGTAGGTGTGAGTGAATGTATGGTTGATTGTACCTGTGATTAAATAGTATTTTATGCTAGGTACAGACTAAGCAGATAGTCGTCAAAGGGCCGCAGTTCGCTTTACTTTGTCCAAAAATAAGCAAAACGTTTCGGTCGTTTTTGCTAGTGATTAGTAGCGCAGTTTTCAATTAGGTACCTATTTTAATTGATGTTCGTAGTCGTTTGTTACTTGTTTATAAAACCACGTAGGTAGGTAGGTAGGTAGGTAGGTTTCCAGAATGCAAGAGATTTTCGCATTTTGCCAAAACCTACTAATGACCGTCAACAAATGTTATGCATTTCCAACCTGTTGTTACATCCGTACTAATATTATAACTGCGGAAATATGTTTATTGGCTTTGTTTCACTTTTATTGGCTTTTGAATAAATATAGTAAGGGGGCTGTAAAGTGACTTAGGCTAATTATAATATCGAAATTTAAACTGATTCTCGCGAAATAGGCAAATGATTTCAGCACTTTTAGTAATAAATGAAGAATATCAAACAAATAACACAAATTAATCTTACTATATAAAAAGCTTATTGTATTCATGTATACAAGAAATAGAATAGAATAGTGACGTTTCTTTACTGATAATTAGCTATGTAAGAATTTAGTAATTTTTTTTATGCTTTTTTTCTTTCGTAAACAATAGTATAGCCATACGCTGTCTATGTATAGGGACATTTAACCATAGATTAATGTAAAATGTGGAAACTTGTAATTGGCCTTATTTTTGTAATTGAATATTTCATGAACTTTGTACAGCTTGAAGTTTTCCGAGATTGTAAAAATAAAATAAAATAAATAAAATACATAAACAATTGCTTTAATAAATCCAATAAACACTCAAATTCATAAAACAGAATCTTTATGTATCACAAAAATGGCTACTACAGTCGGTAATTGAATTCTTGAATATCTGGTTGCGTTAGGCACCCGAACCCTTCGAACTACGAGGTGACAGGCGGACACAATAATGAAGACGAAAACATTCATAACGAAGTCCGAGGCTTTCATAGTGTCCATACTGTATCTAGTCTGTACCCAGCATTAAGCGATATTTTATCAAATACTGGCGAACTAACACCGGACAGTAGCGCTCAAACCGGAATGCAATTAAAATTTACTACTAATATCAAACGACGATAATAACACCATGAAGTTTCTAAATTATAAAAGTATATTCACGCCCATATCCCCGAAGAGGTAGGCAGAGGTACAACCAAGGCACCCACGACTAGCCGAAGACACTAAGTCCCACAATGTGATAGGTGGCAAGCCTATCGCCAACCGGGCACATTTCCAATCCCGACCAACATTTTTTTTTTAATCAGAAAATTGGAAAAATCCAATTTTCTTTATGTCGGCCGACCCGGGATTCGAACCCAGGACCTCATGCAGTCAAGTCCAACACCCGGACCGCTAGACCACAGAGGCGATTTAAATTATATTAAACTTATATCCACCCGCGTCTTCCCTCATACATTTCAGTTTTCCTGAAATCTTCAGTTTTTTATGACATTGGAAGGTAATTGAATTTCTTGATAGAGAATTAGACGTCATCTATAGAAGGTGATAATGGAGCATTGCCAACATGATGTTAAGATTTTAAGGTTATTGGCTTATTTTCCTTAATAGCCTTCTACAGTCGCGAGGCAAGAGAGTCGTTGCTAACTTCTACCACTTACTGATGGTCACGGTGCTAGTAACAAACATACTAACGCTCACGTCTTACGATTTTCTTATTAGGAAAGCTACTTTGAAATCGCCCAATACCAACAACAAATAGTGTAATCACATTTTCAGAAAACAGTTGTACTGTTCCACATATTATATTGCTTTTTCACCACCTGCTGTTTCACTTATAACGGCATTGTTCAAGCTTTGAGAAATACAATATTAATTTAAAAATATTTGAAAATAAACTTCTGACTGCTTTGTTTTTTTTTTGTAATGGTATTCCCGAAGAGGTAGGTAGAAACCCGCTACTAGCCGAAGATAGGTAGGTAGGTAACAATGACATAGGTAGCAAGCCTGGCGGTGGCCGGGCACATATCCATACCCGGGCAGTGTTGTTTTTACTAGAAAATGAGTACATTTTTTTGTAGCTATCGCGATTATGTATTTGCAGCGAATTTCGTGTCTGATTGAACTTATTCAAAACTTTTGACACCTGGATTGAAGCCATAGTAGTTTAGTAGAAGAGCACTGAAGGCTAAATATTGGAGGCTGTATATTCTACGTTTATTTTCTTGAAAATAATTAATAAATGTACAAATATAAAAGTTGTTTTACAAGGCAAAATACAACACAACAAAAGAAGTAGAGTAATTAATATTAAAGGAATTTCACCAAGTGCCAACAATGGAATCTTGGAACGGCTGAAGTGTTTTACAGCAGAAAATTGAGACAAAAATAATGAAAATGCCGGCTGGCGTATTACCATAATATTAGCGTAACGGGTCTACAAATTGAGAAAAGGAAATTCGTTAATCAAAAACATTTTCTGCAAAACGTTAAGATATGTATTTGTAAGAGAATTTGATTTATGCAAATATTGTTTCTTTGTAGAAGACAAACAAGCGGATATCTTGAAGAAATATACGTCGCATATAAGCTAAAAATGTAGTAATGGTGTATTTTCAAATTAAGGTTATGGGAATACGCCATCTGGATACGTTTATTGCATGCACTCCGCTCAAACCCGGAACAAAATAGTAGGGAGCACTAACGTTGTGGCTTCTGGAATAGATTAATCGAATAGAGAACCGGGTGAGATGTCATAAAATTTCAATACCTAATAGGTACGTGTACGTACGGTTTTTTTTGTGAATGAGGTCAGCGAACATGCACAGGTAATAAGGTTAAGGTCTTATGGTAAGGGACAATGTTAGTTATAGTGTATCAGGGCATTGCTGTTCTCGGACCGGGACGCTAGGCATATTATGCGATTCTACAGGATACGCTGCTCTTTAAACAGGCACATGACAATTCTTATGGCGGCAGAAACAGGCAAGGCGTTGCATCCCTACCCGCCACCCGGGCAAGTTACTGCACAATGCCGTACCAATACCCTACTAAAGCTTATCCTATCTTCACGCCCGTATCCTAGATGAGTCAGGCAGAGGCTTAAACAGGTCACCCAAGACTAGCCGAGAACACTAAGTCCCACAAATAGATAGGAGGCAAGTCTACCGCAAACCAGGCACACATCTTATCCCCGGCAACGTCATTGTTATTAGAAAATTTATAAACACATTTTCTTTTCGTTCCGCGACCTGGGGATCAAACCCGGGACCTCGTGAAGTCGTGTCCAACACTGGACAGCACAGAGGCGATTATAAAATCTCAAACATGATATATATAAAAAAAAAATCTCGAAATTATTACTCACACACTCGAACAATTTACTAAAATAATGAGAATGGCAATTAAATAGGAAGTATATAAGATAATATTTCCAATAAATCATAGACAGAACCGCAGCTATAACTATTAACAGAATAAACTCAGACCTTCAAAATCCATTTGCAATCGCAGTAGACCAATCGTAAAAGAGCCTATCGCCATTAATCTTTCTCGGTCTATCAATCAAGATGGTTAATAAATAACACCAATTTACTGTAAGTGGTACGAACTGAATACTGAAATAAATCAAACATTTACCCCCCGGTTCTCACGCACATTGACCGCGTTGTGATAATCATCATATGGAATTAAAATTACTTTCAAGAATCCTAACATTCCAGTTTGACTACCTTTACATAGTGTCATGGAATCTTTCAGTCACAAAATTTATCTCGCTCTTTAACCTGTATAGGTAATGTACCTAAGAACCATCTCGATCATTTCTGCTTTCAAAAAAATCGAATCAAAGAAATCGGTCTATCCATTCAAATGCTATGATGCCACAGACACATGTACATACAAGTCAAACTTATTAGGCTAAGAACTCACGGAGTAGTTTTCACCCGCGCCCGCCGCGGTAATGGAACTGAGGTTTTATTTCAAAACTCACAAAGCCGGTAATTTCACAAAGCCATTGCAATCATCGCCCGCAAACTTGAACGCTTGTACCGGCAGGCGAACGGTGCCGCGTGAACCGCAAACAACCGCGGGTGCTGCGGGTGTAAAACGCGTCGTGAAATGTGCTCTTACTTTTTGCATATAAATCTACGTTCTACAGAAGCCGCAAACATAGCGGGCGCAGGTGAAAACCACACCGTGAGTTCTTAGCCTCAGAGCCCTTTTTCCGTCGGAAATTAATAATAATTTTCAAGAAGCTTATCGTTCCAGCTCGGTCACCATTAACATGATTACAAACTAGCTAGAGATACTATGTGTAACAAGATAATGTGTCAGGTAATCTATCACGAAATCTTCCTTTCGTTTACTAATTGCTAAAAATCAAAAAGTATGTATATCAACAAATATTCTTAAAATATATATGGTAGTTGTTCGCCCGGATTGGTTGACGCCGCCCTAACGTCTGCGCTTGCTGTTGACGTGTTTCGGTTTGGAGGATAAGGTAGCCGGTATACTTACTTTTGCTCGGAGCTTGACATCCTGACCTCCGGTTAGCACTGCACCATTGCCACCTTTGGTTTCTCTTAGCGGTGTGAATTTCTTAGCATTAGGAAATCCGGCTGCTTGTTTGCCTTCCAATGTCACAAAAAATATCGAACTCAACAGTCATAATCATAAAATTAAAAATGTTTAATATCCCTCGATAAAACCTATGAGTAGTAGTAGTATCTTCACGCCCATATCACCGAAGAGGTAGGCAGAGGCACAACCAAGGCACCCACGATTAGCCGAAGACACTAAGTCCCACAACGTGATAGGTGGCAAGCCTATCGCCAACCGGGCATATGTCCAATCCGGAGCAACGTTTTTTTATTAGAAAATTGGAAAAACCCAATTTTCTTTTTGTTGCCCGACCCGGGATTCGAACCCGGGACCTCATGCAGTCAAGTCCGACAACTGAACCGCTAGACCACAGAGGCCTATGAGTAACGTAGCTAAGAACTATATATATCAATAATTCGTCACCTATCAAATTTAAACAAAGCTTCTTTGGTTAATTAGTTAAGAATTAATGATGGCATAAACAGATAAGATATATAGATAAGAACTTATAACACCCCTCTGTAACTGTCAGGGTTTAAAAATCACTATAAAGATTTTGCAGTACTAAGGTATACAGAAAAAAGTTATCAGTTATGCACCTATGATCCTCTTGATACGTGTTATACTTGATACTCTTTCTCCATTGTAATCTCTTTTCAGCTTTTTTGGCCTCTTTCTTTCAAATACATGTCTTCTTGCAATAAATGGCCGATTATAACTCCCTCTATGTTTTCTAAGATGGCTTTATTTATCTTCTCCTTTATCCTTTACATGGACTAGACTGAATTTTATTTAGGTGACTAGACTTTAGTTTAGGAGATCTTTAGTTATAAAACCATGAGAGCTTTATGGTTACTGGTAAAAGTGAAACCTTTTTGCTAAAGTATAATATAAAGTGTTAAATAAAATGTATTGTAAAAAAGTATAAAAGTGTACCTTAAAAAAGTGGATATAAAATAAATTCCACCAAGTAGCGACGATGAAAAGTATAGATCATAAATTATTTAATGTAACACTCGACTATTCCTCTTTTTCTATATTTATAAACCGAGACGTTTTACTTACTGGAGGTAGTTTGAGGCCCGTATAGTTCGCTGTAAATCTCAATTAGTTTAGCTATTTTCATAGTCTAATGTCTTATGGGATTCTTCTTAGCGGAAATTCTGCAGAAATAAGTACTATATTTGTATTACAAAAAAGAACTATTAGAGCTATTTACAATCTTAATGTAAGGGATTCCCTCCGAAAAAAATTCAGAGAAATAAATAAAAATATTTATTTCTCTAAATTTTTTCTTTTCAGTTCTCAATACATTTATGAGGATTTAAGGTGTGTTAAAAAACGTCTATGTATGTGTTTACAAAAAAATGTGATTTTCATGATACAAATACATATACAAAACTCGTCTCCATAAAATTAGTAAATCCTTTTTGAGTCAATGTATACGTTTGTACAAAAAGCTGCCCATAGGTATTAAAGATCTAACTTTAAGTAAGTTTAAAAAATTTATGAAAGCAGAATTATGTAAGAAAAGTCGCAGGGTATTTGGAAGTTGAACATGCTTGGGGATAGAGATTTCAATCTCCCACTGCAATTTGTAGTGTGATTTGTTGTACTTGTTAAATTAATTAGATTGTAATTTGTATTTTTAATCTAGTTTATATTGTAAATATTAGTATTTAAAAAAGACAAGCCCGCTGATTCTCTTTCGCCGGATCTTCTCAGTGTGTGGCCGCGATTCCGATCCGGTGGTAGATTTTAAAAATATTGACGCGCACAAGTACACCTGTATAGTTCACGTGAATAAAGGTTTTTGTGATTCTGATTCTGATTAGAATCCTTACAAGATGCACTTTAGCCGTTACCAAGCTCGCACTTCAGAGTGATATCAATCTTGAGAAAGGTTTATAAATACGGGCTAAAAAAAACTGTCGGTAAGATATTACAATGGCTGCTGCAAAACATAATGGGCCTGCCAATAACGAAACTTAAATTTTAGACAAACTACGAATGGTTATACGTCTTATGGATTATATTTCATTGATTACAGGAACTGGGCATAACCCGCCTGATTAAACTCGTAGGTAGGTTCAAAGGGACACTAAGCTAGAAGATTATTCGCCCTTGTGTTTATACTCCCAAGTTGTATTGTTTGGAAATACCGAATTACGAAGAGAATCCCAAACCCTTCTACTACTAATAATAAACGAACTAGTAAATCTCAGTCAAACCTACGTACTGTTCAATTTTGTTAAAATATATATGAAATACGAACTGGTAAACGTACGTATTTACCTACTGTACAATTTTGTTGGAATATATCGAATACTTAACTAAAGCATCTGGTGATTAGAAAAAAAGAAGTATCTTCATGCCCATAGCCCCGAAGAGGTAGGCAGAGGCACAATCAAGGCACCCACGACTAGCCAAAGACACTAAGTCCCACAATGTGATAGGTGACAAGTCTATCGCCAACCTGGCACATGTCCAATCCCGAGCAATATTTTTTTATAGAAAATTGGAAAAACCAAATTTTCATTTTGTTGCCCGACCCAGAAAGATAACCCGGGATCTCAAGGAGTCAAGACCGACGCCGGACAGCCGGAAAAAATTTGGTAATTAAATACTAAAAAATCAATTTCGTTAATTGATTTGACTAGATGAGGATGTGACGACCCCCATTAGTCCGCTAGCGGTTTCTGAATAATTCTACTAATGCAGTCGCTAATAGTCGCTACTACAACATCATTAGTGCTCGATAGTGTAGTATTCGGTGCTGAAGAACAGGGTAGCCAGTAAACTTATACACGAGGCCTAAAATCCCGGCCTTAACACAGCAACATACAAGTAGCATCTATGGTGCTTGTACCCGGGAATTATCTGTCACCATAACGACAACCACCTGCTTAATCTCCCATATAACATAAGAACACAACCATAACACATTGTCTTTTGTCATTGTCATTTTAAACGGGGGCTTAAGGCTTTCAAGCTCTCCTACGAAAACCCTTTCAATGACCGGAGTAGAAACTGTTGTTTTCACTGTTGAAAGACCCGTCTCTTGAAAAACCCGCCTTAAATACACGTGTGCTGTTTTTTTATGATATTGGAAGGCAAACAAGCAGACGGATTTCCTGATGGTAAGAAATTCACGCCACCTAGAGACACCAAAGGTGGTAATAGTGCGTTGCCAACCTTAGGCCGGGATCTTAGGCCTCGAGCAAAAGTAAGTATACCAGCTACCTTATCCTCCGAACCGGAACACGTCAACGGCAAGCGCAGACATTATGGCGGCAGGAATAGATAAGGCGGTAGTACCAATCCGGGCGAGTCACTGCGATACTCTACCACCTAGTTAGATGTCACGGTGTTAGTGACGGTAAGCCTATGCTCGCCTTTTACCTGCTGCCTGGCACAGGAAGGCAGATGGTCTATTCTGTAAAGGAGCCCGGACCAACACAAGGTAGCTTTGAATTAAATATAATTATAACAGCGGCATGGTATGATGACCGTTGTGATGTTTGTATTGCATAAGTATACATTTATTTTCAGTTTATTAATTTTTTTAATGAGCTATTACTTGTCATACTATATCTATATATATAAAAATGAAACCCGTTTTCTTTGGTCACGGTATCACGCGTGAATGGCTGGACCGATTTCATTAATTATTTTTTTGTTGTATTTTTTATTATTAGGAGAAGTTTCTTACGGAAAAAAATATTAAGAAAATCTCTCAGAAATATTGAAAAATATACATTTAATTTTGCATATTTTAAAAAACGCACGTAACGAATATCAATGTCATTCACAGCCATAGACTGTATTTAAAGAGCATTGTTTGTTCGGAAATGTGGTTACTTAATTAAATTCGAGCATCATTTGTTCGGAAACGTACTCGTAATAACATTTTAATTTTTCCCATACAAACTGAACGGGTGGTACGAAGTACGCCGGGACATCTAGTAAGTTATAAATACAAGAAACTTGTAAATTCCAATCACATTTTGTTATATTGTTTTCGATAGTAAAATGTCATTCACATCACTATAATTTTATTATAATGTGTCAAATTTGTCATATACCTCCCAACCTCGCCAAAAAACCGGGAAAGGGAAAAAAAATATTTATTCAAACTATTTTCCTAATATTTGAATTCTGTTAAGTTAAAAATGCACATCTCCGGAAAGCCGTGTCTGAAAAAACCGGTAAAAATATAATTTACAACTATATCCTTTAAAATGAAATACTACGAAGTAGGACCAGTGCTTCGTCAAAAGCCAGGAAAAGCTATAAATTTAAACTGCTTCTTTTAATTTGACATCGTAAAATAGAAGTACTATATTACCAAAAAAACCGGGACACGAAACGATAAGTGTCGGGAGAGAGATAAACTATTGCGTAAAAGTTAATTGAGTCAATGTTCACCAGAATTAGGCCACATTTCGCAACATCTTATAGCCCAGAGGCGTGACTATAAAATTTTAAAAGATCTTTGTGCATAACGAAACTATTTATTTCCACATGCATTCACTTTGAATTTGTTTTTTTTTTCCACAATTGGTTTGAATTTAATACCAAATTCAAACCAATTCTTCCCAGTCCTGGCAATGATAATTTCAGAGACGAAAAACTGACTTTGATAACAATAAGTAACTCATCTAGGCACAAAAAAATTACTCTCGATTTCCCCATAAAAAATATATAGGAGTCGCCGTCGTATCCTATATTTTTTTTGTTTAATCTCCTCCTTTTACAAAGTTGGGGAAAAATATAAATACTATTAATATAATCGAAAAAAACAACAATTAATTTGAACATATGAATTTATTATCATCAGAAAATTGGCAGCACAAGACGAAAGTCGCAGACTATGTTTTTTTTTCTTTTTTAAAGATTGGTTCAAATTTATATTAACACCAGAATAGCAAGAACTTCAAAAAATAATAACAATGTCAACGTTTTTGTATACTTTGATACCTATTTGAAATGGAGTAAGTTTACAAGAAACAGGGCTTACTAAGAATTAACTTAAATCTATACTCCATAAATAGATATAAATAATACAAAGAAATAAAATTGGAGTGTTTGTTTGTAATATTAGGATCGATATTTACGGAACTTCCACTGGAAGGTAGCTGGTGTAATAAGGAGTAACTTAGACCTTTTTTGTTAAATTCTATGCGGACGAAGTGTTTCTTAGTTTTTACTAAGTATATAATATTTTTTTTATTTAATAATTATAAACATATTTAATTATTAATAAAGATGTATTTATTAAGATTTGACTCAAAAACTCCTGGTCGAATCTTGATTAAATTTAAATATAGCCAAAGAACATTTGCTTTCGAACAAAAATGCAATCACCAACATTTTGTCATCCAATAACGGCCAATATTAATAATCAATCCTAATCCAAAACTTGCTGTCCAAGATTGATATTTTGATCCATTTCTATGTTATCGCTTGCCAATAACATATCTGTGGACAAGATAAATATGGCAATTAGATATGAGATAGGCCACCGGATACGCAGCTATCTAGATTGCTTGAAATCCATTAGATTGAGATACATTATTAACATTGGCCGTAAGAAGGTAACATATTTTAAAATACGCATACGTATTGAAAGCCTCCAGAAAGTCTTTGGTAATCTAAGGGTGGTTGACAATTTAACAGACAATCATTACCGCCTCGTTGGTCGAGTGGCTAACGTACACGCCTAACTACACTGACCAACCGCGAGTCGGGTTTGATTCCTGACAGAGACAGGAGTTTGTGTGATTAAGATGTTTGCGTTTCCGTGTCTGGGTGTTTATTAAATTTATTCTGGTATCTATTTAAGTATTTCTATTAGTATCGTTGACAAACACCTATAACACAAGCTAAGAATATAGATTAATTAGATTAAATTTGTGTAACTTATCCAGGAATATATAGTTAACTAGGTGCCTGTTCCGGCTTTGATAGTATGGTAATGTTTTGATCATAAATTGAGATGTAAGCTATCCATAATTTTCAAGTTGGATCAAACTGCACACAGTTTAGGAGTCCATAGCTGACAAACAACGTGACACGTAATTAATATATATTACGATTTTTTTTAATTTATTTACCAACTAAACACATAATACAATATTAGGTTGATAGGATTTAAAAACCACAAAGGTTTGTAAAGAAAAAATGCTACCATACGTCATTTTATATCTATGTCTTGTTTTTATTTATTTATTTATCATTTTGTTTCAGTAGAAAGAAAAATTAAATATTTAAATAAATATTTAAATAGTCTGCTCAAAGATTCCAGAACAAAATTCCAGAAAGTTCCACTTTGTGTAGATTGTGTTAGTAAAGCAGAGAAGTGCTTAAGAAATTTGCGCTGGAATTATCTGAATATCACCCGTTTAACAGCTTGTTAATAATTCCTGTTTCTAGTAAAGATGAAGGAGACTCTTCGTAAACTATTTGACAAATACCTTTATCACTCTACTCTATGAAGACTTTTACCTTTACTGTGTGGTTTTACATAGACTAAATAGTTAACTAAA
The DNA here is from genome assembly GCA_002245475.1 of Calephelis virginiensis. Taxonomy (NCBI): domain Eukaryota; kingdom Metazoa; phylum Arthropoda; class Insecta; order Lepidoptera; family Riodinidae; genus Calephelis; species Calephelis virginiensis. The sequence continues at coordinate 186,782 of NJDC01001541.1, forward strand.
TGAGGTCTCACGGTTAATTCCCCGTTTCGGGAAACCCAAAACGTGTGTTTCCAACTTCCTTATAAAAACAACTTTGCCCAGAGCATAACTGCTTGGTTGGCAAATAGATTTCCAATTATTACATGGTAGGACTCAATTTTACTTTCGACTTATTGTGAGGGCTCCGATTGTACCTCTAGCTACCTCTTCGGGGATGCAGGCGTTATGATACTTACTTTACATAGTAATGGGCAACGCCCTTGTCTTCGCCCCTTTTAATTACCACATGCAAAAAAAAACAAGCAAACAAAACGTCAAAGAAGAATTAAAATAAAATATTTACAAGCTTTTTGTGGGTTGACACCATAATTCATAACGACAGTATACGCCATTGTCGTGTTCCATTAAGAAGTTAGGGAAGCCGATGAAGTCACTTTTTCACAAGGTGTCAAATTTCAACCTCTAATATTGGCAATGGTTGATAACGCATCCATAACTTCTTTGGTTTTATCTATAGAAGATAAAATTATTTAAAAACAAAATAAATACGTTAACAGGTTGTAAGTCAGCGACCCTGAGTTATACGTTATTTCATATACGATATCAAAGGTCGCAAGTTCAAATCTTATGCTTTGAAATTCTTGTCTTCAATTTATAAAATCCCAGCTATTCA
>NJDC01001541.1:194823-205738 GCA_002245475.1 Calephelis virginiensis
AGATTGTGACCTGGATTAACATATAGGCTATTTTAAATCCCGATCGCACACCGGGTTTCTGTGAAAACGCGGGCGAAGCCGCAGGTAGCAGCTAGTTGTTAATATATTAGTTAAACTCTAGTTAATAGTCAAAATGTGTTTTAGATAGTAGTCATAAGTAAATTAATTTTAGGCACACGAAACTACTCTGTGTAAAACTAGTTAACAACAATAAAGGCTTTTTATTTTATTTATTATTTATGATTGTGAAATACAGTGGAGATCTTCAGCATACTCGCCGGAATGTATCCAATACAACGCATAGTGCTACTTTGCGAAAATGTCCAAACCAAAATGAGTACTTCCTATTTAAAGAATAGCCAGTAAAGTTACTCAACAGACTTATAACCCCAGCTTCAGGTTGGCAACGCACTTTAATAATCAAATATGCTCCATTATAACAGCGAAATACCTTCGTCTTTGTTTTTTTATTCGTCATAGCAAAAATAACAATGATTAAAACATTAAAAAAAAATACACGTTTTAAATTTTAATTCGTTAAACAAATTTGAGTTGATGTATCAATTGGCTTAGAAAATACTACATCGATTTTGAATAAATTTTGCAATCTGTGATTTGGTCCGAATTAAATCACATGGTATATTTTACACCGGATTTACTGCCCTATTACACAGATATGTAGTTGCTTTAGTAATATAGGTACGATTTCTGACAAAGATACTTGTGTGGCAAACCTTATCCTAATTTGATACAAGAATTATTTGCCATACTATGACTTAAAATCATCTAAGATAATATTAGTGACAAGTGTCGTATCAGTACCAATATCAAACTCATATTTTTAAAGAAAGAAACACTTGTACTGTTTTACTTATCACTTATAATTTATTACTTTGTAATTAGTAGCCTACCGGTTTCGCTTATAAACTTAAACTTAAACTTAAACTCAGTTTAAGTTTCAGCCCTGATGATGCTGTATAAGCGAAACCGGTAGGCTACTAATTACAAAGTAATAAATTATAAGTGATAAGTAAAACAGTACAAGTGTTTCTTTCTTTAAAAATATGAATATTTGGAAGTTTTACCAAGCGCCGACGATGGAAAATATCAAAAATATCAAACTCATCTACGATTAATATCATTAATAAAGATTATAACAAACTATTACAATACAATTTGCATGGATCCAAAGCACGATGCTCAAATTATGTAAGCCTTTTGAACACAAGGTTACAGCCTCTTGTTTCGGAATTATATTGGTTCATCCTTGTAGAATAAAAAGGATTAGGCAACCCTGTGATGGGAAGGAAATGAATTTTCGTGTTTTCAATCGACTTGCAAAACAGGGGTTTCGATTGAACCCTAACCTTATTTTCTAAACATGAAATTTCGTTCTTTACGAGCGTATTACAATTATGTTATGTTCTCTTGTTTTTTATTTATCAACTAGCTTTTGCCCGAGGCTTCGCACGCGCTAAATTTGGAGTAAAGCTATTTCCCCTTCCTTATACCCTGGAGATTCATTTACAAAATTTTTACTCATTTACTTTTTACATTTTACCCATGTATATTTACAATTCTTTCCTTTTATGCGATTGTAATAAGAAGGCTCTCAAAAGCAACCCTAGTTGGTTCATCCATTTTTAAAAGTTTTTAAACAAAAAATCCGGATTGAAATCGGTCCATCCGTTTCAAAGTTATGATGTCACAGACACACATAGACACGTCAAACTTATAACACCCCTCTTTTTCCGTAGGGATTAAAAAATAATGACGCCGACAACGCAGCGGGGTATAGCTAGTAAATAAAAACAGTCTCAATACTGATTAACAACATTTATTTAATTATATATGCGTCAGAAACACAAAGTTATGTGTGAAAGTGAAAGTGAAGAACGGACCAAAATATAACAAGACCTTTGTATTATTCTGCTCTGCACACATTAGGTTAAAGTTGAATGTGTTTTTTTGAGTTGTAACAATTAAACATTAAATATAATGAATGTGTCCGCTTAATAGTATTTAAGCTAATAATAATTATGCAATATGTTTGGCATAGCAAAGTTAATAATTGGGCATAGTTGTTATAGTTATCTAAAATAAGCTGAAAGTTTTTTAACTGACTACAAGACTTAAATATAGTGGATCGTATTTGAGACGTTAGTTCGTCATAATTCAAATGATCCCTTAACATCAATTAATGCTGAATAGTTTGAAAGACCATTATCGATCAGAGACCTTAACTTCTACGTACAATGATGTTAGATGTACTAATCCGTGGTACAGATAGTAACTGTAACATTTTTTAAAAAAAGCAGTGTTTCTATTAAAAAAACAACCTAATTTACATTTTAAAACAAAATAGCTCGTTCTTACCAGACCATTAAGTAATGTGTTGTAAAAAGTTTGCCCACAAACAGTGGGCTATGATAGTATTGTTTAATTGTCTTAGCTTATTCAGATTTATGTAACGTTAAAAGCATATCATAAAGCAAAATGCAAAGTACAAAGACATCATGAGGGCTATTGAAGACCGTTCACAGCAAATAAGTACAGAGAGCAGAAAACGTATCCTGCGTTCCTATAGTAATATATAAAGTTCCTAATAGTAAGGAACATTCCGAGATTATCGCTATGAAGATGATGACTATTGGTCTTAAAATAATAAAAATACATAATTTTAAAGTCAGAATAATTTAACCTCACCACAAATAAATATCTTTGGACAAATAACACATACTGATGTAAACCCAAATTAATTAATGTAAATACACATTACATAAGTAGATAATCTACGGTTACTTAAATAGGAATGAAAATAATAACCAACCAGACACACAAATGCGTGCTCCTATCGAGAATCGAGCTTAAACGGTAACCCCTCCCCATCTCCCCTCTTCCAACAAGCAGACAATATTTAAATAAAACATATTGTTATTGTTGGAACGAAGTTCCTTATTGCGCGTTGTTAAAGGAGGCTAGACGGAATTTTTTTTTACGAAAAGTTGTCACGACACTTTTTGCTATAGTAAGCTATTGTAAGCTTTGCGGGTTGCGCATGTTTGTTTTTTTTATTTTTTTTTTCATGTTTTTCTGTCTGTCTCTCTCTATAAGAGCGATAGAGATTACTAAAGATTGATAGAGATTGAGAGAGAGAGAGAGGGGGGGGGGAGAGAACTTCGTTACATCCGAGTGTCCCTTGACACCTCTCAAATTTTTTTTTTCAAAGTTTGCGATTAATCTCCACATTTTTCTTTATAAAAAAAAGATCTTATTGTGAAAAATTATAGAGTGTTTTGTAACATTTGTCAAGTTAACCAATTTTAAGATCGTTTTGTTAAAGTATAAATACCATTCTTAGAAATTACTGACGTTTACTGCGTCTCAGGATTTTTATTCTAGACTTATGTATTACAGCTAGAATGTTAATTGTAATTGTATTCTTACCTTTAATTTTTACCTAGCCTGATTGTAAAGATAACTTGCGTATATATCAGTTGCTTAAAAAACGCAAAAGATATTTTAAATTGTTCGTCAAAATACATCCATTGTGATCAGAGCATTACATTCATTATAACCCTTCCTACGTCGCGTGCAAGCTTTATCTTGGTCATTCTTCGTAAATGTAAGTTTATTATACAAAATTACAGTAGTTACATCGCAATTTGGTATTGAATATTTTTATTATGAGAACCAATACAACTTTGTTACCGTGAAATTACTTTATAGTGTTGTAAAAAGTTTTTATACTTAGTCCCAATTATGCTTTACTATGTTAAATTAATGGCTTTCCGAGTTTTGCTTTGGTATTTATTTGTAGGTACTTAAAAAACAAGCAAAAAAAATTTCTTCACGCCCATATCCCTGAAGACGTAGGCAGAGGGGCAACCAGGACCCCCCCAGACTAGCCGAAGGTACTAAGTCCCACAATGTGATAGGTGGCAAACCTATCGCCAACCAGGCACATATCCAATCCATAGCAACATTATTTTTGGTAGAATATTGGAAATACGTAATTTTTTGCCCGACCCGAGTATCGAATCCGGTATTTCAAGAAGTCAAGTCCGACGCTGGATCACAGAGGCGACACTAGATATTTAAGACTTTAAAATAGGAAGATGATGATATCATCACCATCTTGTACGATTATTTAGTATTTTGACTAACTAATTATTATTGCGAGTCGCTGGATGTAACGACCATGAACTTTAATTGGAATCCATACATTAGATATGGCGGTCATCCCCATACCAGCAATCTAGTAATGACTGACTGCATTAGATAAGTAATCCAGTAACTTAAGTTACCAGATCGCTACGAGTGTAGAGTAGCCGGTATACTTGCATAATTGGCCTAGCACCCTGCACAGGGCTCACCTACAATATCTATGGTGTTTCTAAGCTGCGGTATGTCTTATCTTTAGAGGAGTCATGTACTTGTTAGCTGTCTTTTGTAATACAAGCATTCGTCGACTTAAGACGAAAGGGTGCAGTTTCCTTGCTAAGTGAACTTATTTTTTTCTTTAATATTTGTAGTAATTGGTAACATACGTATGATATGTGTATTTTTGTAATTTAGTACATATTATTTGTATGTATATTTAATGTACTTTATTTAACATGTATGTTTTATATAACACAAAACAATATATTTATTACATTAGCAAAGGTTTTGTTTTACGAAGCCCTAGCTAAGTTTTTAAATTACATAAATTGACTCCTTCACCCTAAGGTTGTCTGGCAGAGATCGCTCTAAAGCTGTAAGACCGCCTTTGTGCACCTAAGTTAAATATTATTATCAGTGAAAAAGTGTGTATTATTTTGTAAATTGGTTTATCCCAAACACAGGGTAAGTGCTAGAATTAAAATCCGTCGAGAGGCACGAAAATTATGGGCATTATATCGATGTGAATTTCATCTGTAACGAGGAACTCATTTATACCCGGTTTCTATATAATAAAAACGAGTCGCTTTGATTACGGATGGTAGTATTTTGAACGAACAGTAAGATACTAGACCACCCAGACTTTTTTTAAAAGTTGTAGAAATCTAGATGTTCATAACACAAATGTCTATTCATCTGTTGCATTAGGGGTGTGCGCTAACTCGACCTCGACCTCGACCTAGACCAGAGGCATTCAGAATATACAGGGTAACATCTAAAGCACCAGCCAAATTTTGAAGACCGTTCGAAATCGATAACATTTTCGATTTATGAACACTACAAAACCATATCAATTTGTATTTTTTTTTCTGACGCAAAATACTAGATGCATGGTTATAACGCAAACAAAGCATAAAACTGCTACCTACTGACCGCAGTCACATTCGCAAGCAGACGACGTCATAACTCGCACTGGGTATGTCATAGAGCGACTTTTAGCACCTTATATTAAAATTTGGCCGGTCATTTCAAACCCTGTATATTTTACACGCCACCAATACACAATTGTAAATGCTGTTGTCAATAAATTTAAATAACTTGAAAACGGGCCTTACCGCAAAAAATCAACATAGCTCATCATTTCCTGACCACGGACAGAAGACTTAAAGCATCGAAATCTATATAAATATTTCAATGCGAAAGTGTGTCTGTTTGTTTGTGCCTTTGCGTCAAACATGTTCAACCGATTTTAATCATTTTAGCAAATAATACTTAATTTTTTTTAAAAAAAGTTGAGAGGTGTCAAGGGACACCCGGATGGAACGAAGTTCTCTCTCCCCCCCTGTCTCTCTCAGTCTCTATCAATCTCTAGTAATCTCTATCTCTATCTCTCTTATAGAGAGACATACAGAGAAACATGAAATAAAAAAAGAAAACAAAAATATAATGACTTATTGACGACTTATGACTAATTATAATTGAATCCCGATTTTGGTAAATTTGATTCAAAGTACTACTTGACTAATGGCAAAATGATAACGCAAATGCCAAAGCCTAAATAGACAAACTAACAACATTTCGTTAATAATATACAATAAATTGATTTTTTATATTTTAATGATTTTATTAATCTCACAGTATTTCGTGTAAGAGTACTTGAAATGACGTAACATCCGATTCCAATTTCGAATTTGCATAAAATCGAGATTCAAGAGTAACGCTCTTTAGCAGAATAGAGCATCTGCCTTTCTGCCAAGCAGCTCGTTATAGGCGGGTGTAGGCTTACCGTCACTAACATCGTCACATCTGACTAGATGGTAGTGTTTCGCAGCGACTCACCCGGATTGGTACAACCGCCTTACTTATTCCTGCCGCCATAACATCAATACTTGCAGTTTACGTGTTCTGGTTCGAAATGGAAGCTAGTCGGTAAACTTACTTTTACTCGAGGTCTAACATCTCAGCGTCAGGTTGGCAACGCACCATGACCACCTTTGTTGTCTCTAGGCGGCTTAAATTTCTTACCGTCAGGAAATCCTCTTCTCTCTTCTACTTGTTTGCTTTGCGATATCATAAAAAAACAGGAGGGTCGTGTGCTGGTTCGCTGTCTATTACCATAAAATAAATGAATAAATAATATACAGACACACTGTTTTACCGTTTTATAATACGTTTATATCCTAAACGTTAAATTTTTGTCTGTGTCCGGTGTCTTATAGGCTAATTAATTTTTAATTAACGCATTCGCCGGTGTATAATGTTATTTAGATTTGTCACGGAATATTTAAATATGTGAGTCAGAAACTGGTTGGGATAAAGCTATTTATATTGCTTTTCTATTAATGTCAATGTTATTGAATCGGAGATAAGTTCGTTAGAATTTGAAATTATGTCTACATAGTTTATAAAAGCGCTTCCATGACAGAAATGAAAAATTTAGATGGGTTCAAGTACATAAAAAACTTTTAAAAAACAAAAGTTTAATTTTATTATTTCATCGCCTCTGTGGTCTAGTGGTCCGGCTTCGGACTTGATTTCTAGAGGTCCTGGGTTCGTTCGGACAAAAAAATAATTAGAAAATGTGAATTTTTAATTTTCTTACAAAAAATAATGTTGCCCGGGATTGGATATGCGCCCGGTTGGCGATAGGCTTGGTACCTATCACATTGTGGGACTTAGTGTCTTCGGCTAGTCGTGGATGTCCTGGTTGTACCTCTGTCTGCTTCTCCGGGGATATAGGCGTGAAGATACTTTTTTTTAAAATGTTTTTTTAACTTCTCTCCGGTCTCGCTTAGACCGCCTCTGTGGCTTAGTGGTTTAGACTTGAGCGTTGATTAGATGAGGTCATGTGTTCGATTCCCGGGTCAAGCAATACAAAAAGTGTTTTTCAATTTGCCTCGGACTGGAGAAATGCCCGGTTGGCGATAGCATAAAAACCTCTCATTGTAGGACTTAAAGTACCTTTGACGAATCGTGGGTCTGGTCGTACCTCTACTTACATCGTTACCCGCGGTTTCGCTTGCGTGTATAAAGCTCTTTTGAAGGAAGGTATGGGGATAAAAAAACAGCCTATGTCTTTCGCCTATGTCTCTATAACCCCCATGGAAAAAATAGGGTGTTATAAGTTTGACTTGTATGTATCGACTTCGGTGAGATGGTTCTTAACTAAATTTCATGGAGGTTTAGTCAGGGATATTGGAACGAAGTTCCTTATCGCGCGTTGTGAAAAGGAGCTGGATAAAAAAAAATCTCACGAAAAGTTGTAACTACACTTCTTGCTATTGTAAGCTGTGCGCATGCTTTGGGCGGTGTCCTTCACTAATTAATCGAAAGGAACTTCGTTCCAATCGGGCGTCCCTTGACACCTCTCAACTTTTGGAACGAAGTTCCTTATTGCGCGTTGTGAATGGGGGCTAGACGGAAAAAAAATCTTACGAAAATGTTGTCACGACACTTTTTGCTCTGTGGTCTAGCGGTTCAGTAGTTGGACTTGACTGCATGAGGTCTCGGGTTCAAATCCCGGGTCGTACAATTTTATTTTATTTTTATTTTTCATTTTCTATTTTTTTAATTATCATTTTAATTTTTTTATCATTTTTTTATTTTATGTCAGGATCTTAGGTAAAGCGGTGGCCTCATTACTCAAGCTCATATAGTGAGATTTGGCGGCAACGAAGAAATACACAATACGCTTATTTCTTCATGATTATTTCATTTGTGCACTTTCGCTGAACAAAACTCTTTAGTAATATAAATATAGTATTTACTTCGGCAGAGCTCCCCCAGAGAAAGTGACACATGTCACTTGACATAACATGGTGAAAAGGTATAACCCGTATAATTTGAAAATAAGTCTAAAGGCATTCAGATATAAAGCAACTAGTGTCATATGATTTAGGACAATAAAAAACATAGCAAACTTATTTTTTTATTTGAAAGTTGCGCCAAACTCCCTACCCTCCGAACTGGAACATGACATCGTCATTATGGCAACTATCTACTCGTGCAAGTTGCTGCACAGCACTGTGTCACTGATGGTCTTATTGTTAATGACCCACATAACCAATGCTCACGTCTTACAAACAGCTGGACAGGAAGGCAGATGGTCTATTCTACCAGAGGACCCTGCTCAACAACAACGTATAAAATCTTTCCATCATAATATTAAGGTTCGGTAACAAGGGCGCTTCTGAAAAAAAGTATCTTCCGTATCCTGAAAAGGTAGAGGTACAATCAGGGAACCCACGACTAGCCGGTGTGTGTGTGATAATATATATATCACATTATATTAAACTTTTGTCAAGTGTAATAAAAGAGTACTTTCACGCCCATATCCTCGAAGAGGTAGGTAGAGGTAACATTTAGTTAAAAAATGTATTTTAGTGTAATACTTTTTGAAATACTAATTTTTTGCAAAAAACTTAGTTTTTTCCTCGATTTAACTGGGACTACAGCATTAGATCCAGTCTAGTTGATAATATGACCACCTCGGAAAAACGCTCTTTTAAAAAAAATATCAAAGTCAGATTAGATATTACTGAGAAATCGAGATACATGACAAAGACTTACCGTAAGCCTTTTTTTTGTTATCGGTTAAAAACTCGACACTGATCATGGTGTTCCTAAAGTACCTATTTTATTTTAAGCCATTTGCGGTAATACAAAAACTGTATACACTGTTTTAATCGATATTGTCCGCCTCTGGTCTAGCAATTCAGTTGTTGGACTTTACTGCATGAGGTCCCGGGTTCGAATCCCGGGTCGGGCAACAAAAGAAAAATTGGGTTTTTCAAATTTTCTTAAAAAAAAATGTTGCTCAGGATAGGATATATGCCCGGTTGACGATAGGCTTGCCACCTATCACATTGTGGAACTTGGTATCTTCGGCTAGTCGTGGGTACCCTGGTTGTACCTCTGCCTAGCGTGAAGATACTTTTTTAGATACTGTAATAAATTTGATAAATATCAGACCCAGAAATGCAGATATCTAAAATACTAGCTGTTACCCGCGGTTTTGCTCGCGTGGCAGTATAGTATAGTATGTATGTATATAAGAAATACGAGTTAGTTACTGTTACTCTATTTATAACTCAGGAACGACTGAAGCGATTTTGCTAAATATTTATATGGAGGTAACTTAGAACCAGGTGACGCACGCAGTATATTTTTTTCTCGTTCGACTGCGAGTAAACCAGGACAAATAACATTTTAATATTTCCCATACGATCGGGTAGAGGTTCGCCGAAACAGCTAGTTAACGATAATTAGGCTGCAAATCATCAAAATTACTTGAACACGAGTGGAGATATCTTCAATGGAATTTAAATTTTAATTTTAAAATTGCAATGGGGCCCGCACATTGATAAACTTGCAATTAGGTTAAGCTCAGCAGCTTATGCTGTTAAAAAAATGAGACAATTAACTGATGTTGAAACCGCTAGGATGGTTTTAGTTATTTTCACAGCATCATGTCGTATGGGATTCTTCTCTGGGGGAGTCTGCCGAAGTCAATACTATATTTATTTTACAAAAGAGAGCCATAAGGGCAATTTATAACCTAGGCCCAAGAGTTTCCCTGAGAGAAAAATTCAAAGAAATCAAGATTCTAACTGTAGCATCTCAGTATATCTTTGAAAACTTAATGTGTGTTCACATAAATTTAAGTTCATTTAAAATAAATTGTGATATACACTGTTTCAATACAAGGAATAAAATTAATCTTTATGTGCATGTGTCTCGTCTCCACAGAGTAAGCCATTCTTTCATGGGCCTATGTATACAGTTCTACAATAAACTTCCCAATTATATGAAAGAACTTCCAATTAATAAATTTCAACAGTGTATGAAATGTAAATTAAATCAAAAGGGTTATTATAACATTGCTGAATATTTAGCAGATAAGACTGCTTGGGATTAATTGCTCCTCATGCTAATGTCTTATAATATATAATGTATCATTACATTAATTATTGTAAATATATTTTAAAATAAGAAAAAAAAAGACAAGCCCGCTGAGTTTCTTGCCGGATCTTCTCAGTGTGCGGCCGCGTTCCGATCCGGTGGTAGATTTATTATTATATAGACCCGTCACAAGTGCTTCTTGTAGGTTTATGTGAAATAAAGATGATTTGTTATTATTTAAATGTGCATGAAAGATTTTCTCCCGAGTTGGTCCGGTTCCTATGTGTAGAAGCATTTGCAAGACCTTTTGCCTTCCTGCCAGGTAGCTCGTAAGAGGCGAGCATAGGTCGAATGGATTATCACCAACAAGACCATTAGTTGTAGAGTGATGTGCAGGAACTTGCGTAGGTACTTTCAAACGTCTTACCTGTATAAGAAAGTGTCAGGTTCCGCTCTGGAGGGAAGGATAGTACCGGCTATTGCGACTTTCAAAATAGGCTTGACATACCGGACACACGACGGCGACGCACCTGTCATATCTATAGAGTCTGTAAGTCTCATATGTCTCCTACCTTAAGATCACGGTGGTAGTTTATGGTAGACAGGGTTAAATTTAATTATAGTTTTAAAT
>NJDC01001542.1:7858-18067 GCA_002245475.1 Calephelis virginiensis
TTCTAGACACTTAACGCACCGCTAAAAAGAAAAACCTCACATGACCTTTTTTACTCTCCACTATTTAATCGACAAAGTGCAATGGGTCCCAATAACGCTGGAGTTACTATACATTTCGCATCGCGGGCTCCCCTACTATAGTAGAAAAAAATGTAGATGATAAATTTACAAAATAGATACACAATGCGAATGTGGATGGATGTAGGCACCCAGGGAGACGTAGTATTCCACGTTCAAATTGATCGGGTTTTATCCGAGGGTGGTGTGAAAAGTCTCCGAAACCGAATGGTTTGTATGAAAAGAAAAAAAAAAGAAAAGAGTAATGAATTTGAAGGAAGCTGGCTGATCTGCAAGGATCTTAATAACTGGCACGCAGTACTCTGCCTACTTCTTTAGGGATTTGGTGTTAGTAAAAGTATATTAAAATAACGAGAAAAACGCTAAAATTAAAACATCATAATTAATATAAATTTTTACAATACTTATGAACCCAAAAGTTATCATTCGAATTTAGCTGACTATATTAAAACATTCATTCAAGGTTTTTAGAGTTCATACATAATTTTGTGCTTACGAAAGTCTAGACATTGATCTTTAAAGTATATTATTTAGCTTTGTTTTATTTGTTAGTTTAGTGTAGCTCAGTAGGTAGTGTAATGACGACATAAAAGTGTATATTAGTCATGAAAAGTAAATTATTCTGATGATCTTTAATTTATTTATCAGATTATAAATCTGTGCTAAGAATAATTTAAGTAAAACTGCAAAAAACTTCGATTTCAATAATGACAGCCTCGTTGGTTGAGTGGCAAGCGTACACGCCTAATTACACTGACCAACTGCGAGGCTCGGGTTCGATTTCCAACGGGGATGGGCATTTGTGTGATGGACATTTGGATGTCTGCATTACCGGGTCTGTTATCTATTTAAGTGTTTCTGTGTATAAGAATCGTTGACTAACACCCATAATAAAAGCATATAATTTGCTTACTTTAGGGTTAGACTCAAATGAATGTGTATGTCTAGATATAGGTTTTATTTTGGTTTGGTTTGGTGATAAATAATTAAACTAGTTATAAATATAAATAATTGGCTTAAAAGTTAAACTATATTATGTAATTAAATAATATTTTTTTATAAATATTAAAATATTTGCACACCAAAATGTGGTAGAATATTGATATACTTAAATATTTTTGTAACATCTCATTTAGAAACTATTTCGCATATAAATAATTTTCGTTCTTAAAACAATTTAGTTATTAATTCCTTATTTTTTATCGAAAATTTAATTTAACTCAGACTAGAATAGAATCCACCACCGTTCGATGACGATGCTCTCGATGATTCAATTCATAAATTGATGTGGTATCTATATATTACTTTTTTCTGCAAATTAAAATCGTTGACTTATATGCGTAGCATAAGCATACTAATTTATTTCGAGAAGTTTCTGTATTTCTTGTGAAGATATTTGTACTTTATTATTGGAACGAAGTTCCTTACGGCAGGCTTGGAAGAGATAGGGATTTTGTTGCGCGACCGAACTGAAAAAAATGTGATAGTAAAACCGTCAGAAAAACCATCTAATAAAACCGTCAAATGAGACATGCGCAGGCGCGACAGTTATTGCGCCCAATGCATAGTATTTACTCAGGAATGGTGTCGATTCTACATTAGCCGAAGGAACTTCGTTCCTACCTGGTGTTCCACGAAACCAAATTATATTTTTGTATTTTATTGATTAAAGATAAGTACATATTTCTATTTACACAATTCGACGAAGTCAAATAGACGGCGGATGCCTTTATGAAAGACCAAAAAACTTATATTTTTATCGAAATATTGGTCGAATGAGAGACTCAACCGTAAATTTTGTCTATGGTCTTTACTACGCTTTTAACAAGTGACAGAACGACAGTAAAAATTTGAATATAGATGGCTTTGTCATCAAAGGAAATCTAAATGGGTGATATGAAATCTTTTGTGAGTTCCTGTCAAGCGTATCGACCACGAAGACACTAACTATGGACATGCAGCTCTCATCATAAGAGATGTATCAAAAAATTTCTGATCTTACGAATTTAGTGATGCGTGATATCGACAGATGATATTTATTTTTATAAGAAAATTAATTAAAGTTTCGGATTCTTGTTTTTCTTGCAATTTTAGCATATATTTTCTTCGTAAGATTTTTTTCAATTTACTTATTCTTGTCACAAATACGAAAAAATATCTAAATCTATCGAGCCGTTTTCGAGTTTTGCGCTTAGCATCAAAATAAAATGTAACATAGTTGTAAACTATAGATAGTCGAGAATAAATATGACTTTCTTTAAAATTTATAGATGTTTTTCAAATACTTGTTAGTTTGCCTTTCTGTGTTTTTATCAGTTTATCTGTCAGTATTCACATCAAGATAAAACGAATAAACAAGTTATGTTTGATATTTTCGCTTTTGCGCTTGGTAAAACTTCCAAATTCCAAATTATTAGCGCTTGGTAAAACTTCCAAATATTCATATTTTTAAAGAAAGAAACACTTGTACTGTTTTACTTATCACTTATAATTTATTATTTATACACTTATAATATTTATACAGCATCATCAGGGCTAAAACTTAAACTAACTTAAGTTTAAGTTTTAGCCCTGATGATGCTGTATAAGCGAAACCGGTAGGCTACTAATTACAAAGTAATAAATTATAAGTGATAAGTAAAACAGTACAAGTGTTTCTTTCTTTAAAAATATGAAACAAGTTATGATCAGATTATCATAACAAGAAACGGTGGATTAAAATATTTTCCTGCCTTTGCCACTTAGAAGAAGGAATGGCCGAACACAGGCATTGGCTAAGAAAATTAATAAAATATTTCTTACCAGGAAATTGCAAATTATTTTCATTATTCTTACATAATTTCTCCATCAACTAACAAAGAAAATTAATTTTGAGCGAGAACTTGCAAATTGTTTAGTTTAATATTACGTAATACTTCCATTAACCATAAAAGAAAATGAGTACTTAATTTTGTGTTTAAAAGTAATATGGTCATTAATAAGTTATGTTTATATAATCCCACATCCTCACATATTGGCTCCGTGGTACCGAGCGTGCAGCACCGTTGTCAATTAGTTACTGGCCGTCCTCTGCAGACGTGTTGAACGGAACACAACTATCGCTTCTCTACTGTCACTGCCACTCTCAAATGCTATTTCAGACTGTTATAAATTGGCCAATGTTCTTTATAAAGACATTATTGTATTAATTAACTGTTATACTTATATTTGAGGGTAGAGACATTTTCAGTTTTATGATACTGACATTTGCTTATAAAAACTTATAGCTCTTTGCTCGCTCATCAGTTCGAATAGTTGCGATTAGATTAAACGTTAGAAAGCTGTTTGAGGGTTGATTTTTGAAAAAAAATAAAAAGCCTATGTTTGAACTAGGATTGAAATTTCATCAAAATTGGTTCAGCGTTTAAGTGAAAAAAACAACAACAGACAGATAGACAGACTTGCGCATTTATATTTAATGTAATATATTTAAATTTAAAATATACACATAAAAACAAAACTACTTTTATCGTGCACTTATATATCTTACGTATGCACGTAATTTGACATAAATCAACAAATATAAATTGAGGGTAGTTTAATATAAACAAGAGTAATGTGTATAATGGAACTACAAATTAACAAAGCGTTTAGCACTCTAACGGCCAATATTAATAATCAATCCTAATCCAAAACTCGCTGTCCAAGATTGATATTTTGATCCATTTTTATGTTATCGCTTGCCAATAATATATCCGTGCACAGGATAAATATGAGAATGAGGTATAGGATAGGCCGGCGGATACGCAGCTATCTAGATTGCTTGAAATCCATTAGATTGAGATACATTATTAACATTGGCCGTAAAGGTACAGGAAGTGATATGTGTAAAATAGAGTCCCTGGCACATATCACATACAGAAAAGCTACTGTATGTGATACTACTTGTGGTATACTGGTTCCGTTGCTTTCTCTGATTATTCTTTTGCCATTTTTCGTTTTAATGATCTGATACTACGCGCCGATACCGAGTCCATGTTTTTACGGAGATGCTACGAATTTTAGCCTTCGGTTGACAACTCTATTAATAATCTATATAATCGCCTCTGTAGTCTAACAGTCTGGTGTTGGATTTAACTTCATAGGGCGTCGAGTTCAATACCCGGAAAATGTGTGTTTTTATTTTTTGATAAAAACAACGTTACCTGGATTTCCAGGTCGGTGATAAGCTTGCCACCTATCACATTTTGGACTTAGTGTCTTTGGCAGTTCATGGGTGCCCTGGTTGTGCTTCTCCCCACCACTTCGGGGATATGGGCGTGAAGATACTTCACTTTAGTTTCTTAACAATGTAATAAGACCCCACATCGACAAACAGACAGAAAGTGCGCAACTTCATTGCGCTGGCTCAAATTAAAGCAACTCAGCTTCAAGATTTATTAAAATAGTAACATAAGACAAGGAAACTTGGGGTGCACTTTGAAATTGATCACTTTGTTGCACTTTCTTGCAAGATATCAAATTTAATCTGTTAACTAAGACTGAATCATAGCAACAAGCAGGCACTGTAGCGGTTTGAGTTCATGAGGCTTGGAAATTAGTACATCCACGTTACAATGTTACACCCACCACCCCTCACTTGTTATATAACACCCTGTATACTTAAACTGGGGTGGCCAGGATTTTTTGTTTATAGCGGATAAAATTCTAGGCATTTTTAACAGCCTTCTAATAGGCGGAAAGTGTATGACCGACCCATGGCTGTAATTTTTGGACTGATTTTATTGCTATTACTGATCTATGTAATGTATATTAGTAAATATAATATGGCATATATGGTTCTAGATAAATAAGTTGAAAACAAATTAACACTATTATTTAGTTTGCTATGTCCCTAGATAGTTGTGTAGTTTAGTGGGTAATCAATTGTGGCTGTTGGTGCCTGAGGAGTGCTACGTTGCCATTCCATCCGAAGGTGGTGTCAAAAGTTTCCAAAACAGGCATGTTTTATAATAAGAGTAAGAAAGTGCCTTGTTTTCGCAACTTCGTAACAATCGATACTCTCTGCGTAAGTGTAAAATTTAAAAGTACGTATGTATAAATTAATAAATATCCCTGGACAATTCACAAAAATTGAATCTAACCCCAAACAAAGTAAGCTAATTATACGCTTGTGTTATGGGTGTTAACCAACGATTTTAATACATAGAAATACTTAAAAAGATACCAGAACAAATTAAATAAACACCCAGACCCAGAAATGCTAATGGAAATGTTCATCACATAAATGCCTGCCCCCGTCAAAAATCGAATCCGAGCCTCGCAGTTGGTCGATGTAGTTAGACGTATACGCTAGCTACTCGACCAACGAGGAGGTCTGGTTGTATACGAACGCTAGTTAATTGCAAATAATACTCGATTATATAAATGCAGTACTAAAAAATTATAATATTTTATTTGATTCCATACGCGATTGAAAAAACTTACCTTTTGTAATAAATATTTAACATAATATGAAGTAACATGAAGATTCATGTGATATTAAAAAAAAAATACCATAATTTTCAGCAAAAATATAAAAAAAAAAACCGTTGGGATCATTTTGCACCGGTGTATTATATTTTGTAGTCTTGTTGGCAACACTGGCTGAATACCCAGATCAAAACTTGTAGTATTGTTTTCATCGCAACTTGACGACTCGAATGTATCATCACTGTCTTACATATTTTGGTAGTTTCTTATTTATTTATCTATTGTTTACTGAATCATGCGAAAACTACTGGATGCATTTTATTTTATTCGTTCAATAAAATAAATAATGAATCAATTAATTGTTCGTACATATTTTCAACAAAACTGAAGTCGCAAAAATCGCTCTGCATAGGAAAGCTGCGTGTGTAAGCTATACTGTACTGTGTTAACAGATTATCTCGGAAAATCCAAGAAGTTTGGTGACCCTAGCCGTTAACCAGAATAGAGTTGTGTCTTATATTAAATGAAACATTTGTAAGATTGCACGATAAACATGAATTTATTCAACAAATAGCAGATGCAACTCGCTAATGTTCTTTGTGAAATACGGTTTCAAGAAAATTATACGATATTACACTATTTGTATTTATTATCTCGGAATGGGGGTTTTATTTAAATTATAAATATAATTTAAGTGATGCAGTGTTTAAATAAGAGATGTTAATATTTTAGAAGCTGCTTATTTTTATAGGGAGATTTTGTTATAAATTTATTTACATATTTCTTCACTGTACACAAAATCGTAATATGATATACGTTCCGATCCGGTGGTAGATTTATTATTATATAGACCCGTCACAAGTGCCTCTCGTAGGTTAGTGTGAAAAAAAGATGATTTATTAACATTATTATTATTACTAATTGGAAGTTCTTTCATATAATTGGGAAGTTTATTGTAAAACCGGATCCATTGGCCCATGAAAGAATGGCTTACTCTGTGGAGACGAGACACATGCACAGCAAGATTATTTTTATTCCGTGTATTGACACAGTGTATATCACAATTTCTTTTAAATAAACTTGAATTTCTGTTAACATACATTAAATTTTCAAAGATATACTGGGATGCTACAGTTAGAATCTTGATTTCTTTGAATTTTTCTCTCATGGAAACTCTTGAGCCTAGGTTATAAATTGTCCTTATGGCTCTCTTTTGTAAAATAAATATAGTATTGCCTTCGGCAGAACTCCCCCAGAGAAGAATTCCATACGACATGATGCTGTGAAAATAACTAAAATAAACCATCCTAGCGGTTTCAACATCAGTTAATTGTCTCATTTTTTTAACAGCTTAAGCTGCTGAGCTTAACCTAATTGCAAGTTTATCAATGTACGGGCCCCATTACAATTTTTTATCAAAAATTATTCCTACAAACGTAGTAGTATCTACCAGGTCCAACTTATTCCCATTAAGTTGTACGTTGTTATCTACTTGCCTCACATTTGGCATTAAAAATTTAATACAATTAGTTTTTTTTTCATTCAAAAAGTAGTAAATGTTAGCGATGTGTTAAATGGAAATTAAATGAAAAGGGTTATTATGTCATTGCTGAATATTTATCTGATAAGAACGTTTGGGATTAATGGCTCCTCATGCCAATCTCTTATAAATGTAATGTGTCATCACATTAATTATTGCATACATATTTTAAAAAAAAGATAAAAAGCCAAGCGCGCTCAGTTTTTTGCCGGATCTTCTTAGTGTAAGGCCTCGTTCCAATCCGGTGGTAGATTTAGTATTATGCAGGCTGTATGTATTTAAAATTGTATAGGTTAAATGACACATCAGGCGAGATTATCTTTAAAACAGATTTCTTCTAACAACCCAGTATATAAATACTCATTGATATACATTATATATTATATGTATATTATACATTTTTGCAGTGTATAATATACACTGCAAAAACATATACTTAATAAAATATATTTAAAAAAATCTTGTTACTAACGTGCCGTGATACTGTTTCTTTTTTATTATTGTTATATGACTTACCATATTACATCAATAGCATTAACCAGAAACAAAATAGTGGATGGGTATAGATTGTTATTATTTAAAAAATAGTTTTCAAGTTCTATGTAAATGCTACATAATGTATGAATAACACATTATATTGTTTTAAAAATAAATTTCACGCTTGCTAACTTTTATAAAAGGTCAAAGCTTACAAGGTAGGCGGATGCATGCACTTAAAATAATGAGAGTGGATTGTTTTTGATACTGAGGAAAACTAATAGCTTAATAATCCTGTGCATTTTTTTATTGTAAAATTAACCCTGAACATTGGAAAGAACATTGAAAAAAAAGTAATACATCTTAGTTTTTTTAAATGTGTCACAAGTTTTCTAAATTACTGTTTTCTTTTTCACAAGGTACCACGATTCCTAGTACAAAGTGTCTCTTCTATTAATATTACTGTTGCCCATGGATAACAGCTGTAACAAGAAATATATTTTCCAGTTTTTGATATTTTCCATCGTCGGCACTTGGTAAAACTTCCAAATATTCATATTTTTAAATGAAAAAACACTTATACTGTTTTACGTATCACTACATGATAACGTGAAGTGGTAACGTGATACGTAAAACAGTACAAGTGTTTCTTCATTTAAAAATATGAATATTTGGAAGTTTTGAAGGCGGTCAAAGAGGATACTACAGTCTCTCAAGACGGTCCAGAAAAGAAAGTTTATAAAACTAAATTATTTTAAAGTAATGACAACACAAGCTTATCATCCAAAAAACGTCATACTACGAGTAAGTACCTTCGATGTCACGTCATATGTTCGTAAATGGCTATCGTAAGTTTCTATCACTACATAGTATAAAACAAAGTAGCATGCTGTGTCTCTATGTCCCTTTGTATGCTTAAACCTTTGAAACTACGCAACGGATTTTGATGCGGTTTTTTAAATAGATAAAATATCTTCACGCCCATATCCCCAAAGAGGTAGGCAGAGGTAAAACCAAGGCACCCACGACTAGCCGAAGACACTAAGTCCCACAATGTGATAGATGGCAAGCCTATCGCCAATATTTCCAATCCCAACCAACATTTTTTTATTAGAAAATTGGAAAAGTCGAATTTTCTTTGTGTTGGCCGACCCGGGATTCGAACCCGGGACCTCATGCAGTCAAGTCCAACACCCGGACCGCTAGACCACAGAGGCGATAAATTGTTTAAAAAGCAAGGTTTATATGTATATTTTAAACCTATGCGAAGCCGGGCGGGCCACTAGTTAAGTCATAAAATAATAAAACAGACAATGAAAATAAGTCAGAGTACATACAAAAGTCGTGTGAGAAAAGTTGCATCCAAGTAAAGTAGATTTTCAAGAAGGAAAGTTACTTTCCGACTAAGGCGATGCTTTCGGTCGAACAACAATGTAACGGGTAGATATATTTATTTCAAGTTATGTTTAATAAATACTCGTAACAGAGAAATAGTTATTTCTTTAGAAAAATTTGCATTTATTTCAAATTATCTATCTTAAATCTTTGTGTACATTACTTGACAGTTCTCGCCTCTTAATTATACCGCGTTCTCAATAGTTTTGATCGTTTAAGATATTTTTTTTACATTTTAGATGGTTACTGACTGTAGGTCAGACGTTAGGTGATCTAACTGCCTTTCTGTACCAAAATATGGTCAAGTATATTCAGTTAAAACCAAGCACAAGATTTATCACTATCACATACATAAAAAAATAAGTATGTAATCTTATACGTTGTACTATATGAGTTACCATATAAAATGTGGTGATACCATATTAAATAATCCTATTATTATTTCGCTTTAAATTAATTAAAAATACTAGTGTTCGTTCAGTGGTCGAAATTCAATCATTGTAAATTTTAAATATAAGTTATTCAATATAAATTAGTTATCAATATATCGCCGCTGTGGTCTAGCGGTCCGGGTGTTGGACTTGACTGCATGAGGTCCCGGGTTCGAATTGCGGGTCGACCAACAAATAAAAAAAATAATACAAATAATAAAAAAAATGTTGGTCGGGATTTGAAATGTGCCCGGTTGGCGATAGGCTTGCCACCTATCACATTGTACGACTTAGTGTCTTCGGCTAGTCGTGGGTGCCTTGGTTGTACCTCTGCCTACCTCTTCGGGGATATGGGCGTGAAGATACTTATCAATATATAATTTTCAAAGATTATTAAGGTTCTATTGTTAATTATCTTTTTGATAAGAACGACAACTTCGTTTATCATTATGAATATAATTCGCACGCTCTCTGTGATCTTTTATCGCTATCGATTATTTGTTTTTGTCAGTTAAATGACACATGCATGGCAGTATGTGTAATGTTTTATTTTTGGATTCAATGCACTTTACATGCATTATTATTGAAAAATATTAGCGTTCTGTACTCCTACACATAAACTATATGTGTGTCAAATATCATATTTCTCCGATCTCGCAATTTTCTTAAAAAGGGGTGCAAATTTTTTTCTTCATGTATTAATATTATGATTACCTAAGTATATTTTACGTAACACATACAATATCATATGTATTATGTCCACCATCCCTACATTTATCATGTCAAAGTAAATCAAACGATTCACCCAAACTTTGTTAACATTTCCAATGACATTTA
>NJDC01001542.1:49113-78543 GCA_002245475.1 Calephelis virginiensis
GTGGGTGCCTTGGTTGTACCTCTGCCTACCTCTTCGGGGATATGGGCGTGAAGATTCTACTTTTTTTTCTAAATTCTAAGACCTATAATTATCACAGGCTTCTGTTTTTAAGTTGATTTATTTAGTCTAGTGCATTTTTATATTTTTAAGAGCACCGTATTCTTATAACACAGTATCTCGCTAAATCTTGTTCCATACTCGAGGGTTGCCTGGAAGAGATTGCAGACTTGGCGACAAGGCCGCCTTTGTGTATCTTATAATAATTGAAGTTTTATTTGATGTATTTGTAATTTCTCTGTATTTGGTGCACAGTAAAGAGTTTTAATATATATTTTTTTTATATTTATAACATATTGTTTATTACTTACATACAACTTTAAAATATAAATAATTTTAAGTAGTACCTTCACGCCCATATCCACGAATTATTAGGCAGAGGAACAACCAGGCACGAGCCTAAGGCACTAAGCCCCACAAAGTGATAGATGGCAAACATATCAGCAATCGCCTACCGAATTCTAATCAATCCTGGGTAACGCCATTTTAATTAAAAAAGTTAAAAGACACATTTTCCAAATTTTTTTTAAATGAATTAAACCCTAGTTACCTTGTTGTGTATGCCAATGAAAATGAAAAAAATGTGTAACTAAGGTACTTTATGTCACGATATCTACAGATATATCCACGGATAAGCTACATAACTTTTAACCAACAGCGAAGCCGCGATAATTTTTTTACTTTAATTGGAGAAGTATTTGACAAAATTTTACAATCGAATTACAAAAAATAATCTCGTGTGATTAGCGATCCT
This sequence comes from Calephelis virginiensis, assembly GCA_002245475.1. Classification (NCBI taxonomy): domain Eukaryota; kingdom Metazoa; phylum Arthropoda; class Insecta; order Lepidoptera; family Riodinidae; genus Calephelis; species Calephelis virginiensis. The sequence continues at coordinate 49,925 of NJDC01001542.1, forward strand.
AATTCTGGTATATTAATTACAAAATCCAATTTAATCCGGCAGTTATAATTACCATAATATGATTAGGTATACATGAGATACTGTAGTAATATCGGCCAATAGACACCTGTTTGGTCTATCATATCCCTTTGTTGTTCAGTAATGAACAATTTAATTAATAGGTACCAGCAGGTCAAGGTATCAAAAGCATATGACTAGCATGAATATCAATCGAATTGTGAAATCGAGTCGATATTCGATTGTTGGTTGCCTCAAAACAAGGATAAATGTATGGGCATATTTTTAAATTATCTATTTACTTACCTTGTAGTTGACCACAAATTATGAGTTAAATGATAGGGATATTTGTAAAACCACCTAAACTATTCCTACCTTCGACCCATAGCCACTATCGTGAATTTATTGGAATCGTACATTTCTTACCATTTTGTTTTTTTTTTATTTTTCATACTGCCTAAAATTTAAATTTTTACTTCAGATCAGAAGAAAATGTATAATTAATTAATGTATTAGAGTAGCATAAGTTTTGTTTTATGAAGCCCTACCTTAGTTTTTAAATTACATCAGTTGTTGGACTTGACTGCATGAGGTCCCGGATTCGAATACCGGGTCGGGCAACAAAAAGAAAATTAGGTTTTCCAAATTTTCTAATAAAAAATGTTGCTCGGGATAGGACATGTGTCCGGTTGGCGATAGACTTGTCACCTAGCACATTGTGGGACTTACTATCTTCGGCTAGTCGTGTGTGCCCTGGTTGTGCCTCTGCCTACCTCTTCAGGGATATGGGCGTGAAGATACTTTTTTTTTAAATTACGTTCATTGTCTACTTCACCCTAAGGTTGTCTGGCAGAGATCGGTCTGAAGCGATAAGACCGCCTTTGTGCACCTAAGCTAAATATTATACGTGAAAGAGTGTGTATTATTTTGTAAATTTTGGTGCATAATAAAGTGTATTCGTTTATTTATTCATTCATTTTAACTTTAAAAATAATTCAAATTGTTTCGATTAATGTTTTTAATAAATAATTAAAAAAACACATCTCGAAAATCACAATAAAAACGGATTGACTATCTTTCATACATTAAAACAGTCCATGTGTTTTTTAACATCAATAATTTTATTTATTTATTTATTTAACACTTTATTGCACACAAAAACTAAAATACACAAAATACACGAGAAGTTAAAAATGCACAAAAGGCGAGCTTATCTCTAACTAAAGAAATTTCTTCCAGCCAACCCAAAAAAAAAATAAGGTGTGAAAATAAAATTATTAATAGAGTTTAACCAAATGCCACTGATGGTGACTGCAAAAGGTTTTTGTTATTTTTATAAGGGTTAATAAAGCATATAACTCATCTGGTCGAAAGTCGTAAAGTCAAAGGTGAAATTGAAGCCTATTCAGGCTTGCTTGAAAAACGCCTAAATAATAATTTGACAGTCTGACGTAATAAAAGCTTGAAGGCTGAAAATGTGGTGATTTCTACCATGTTTGTGAATAATTATAATTATATTCTATGGTAAATCATTGTGATGACAATGCTGTATTCTCAGAGTAGTTTTAATGGTAATTGAAACTGTACATTCTGTTTCGCGCTTTCCGCGAGAGTGCTTAAATTCTGTAATCCATGAAAATTATACGGAACATAAAGCACTGTTATGTCAACCGATCCCAAAAAGGAGGAGGTTATCATCACGACGCTTTGTATTTTTGTTATTCGTTATATTATATGGCCAATAACAAACAGATTTTTTTTTCTTTGGAAAGGTAGGTACTTAATAACTCTGAGGCAGTTTTATACAAATTCGATAGAGGCTCGGACCAGTAGCTTTAAATTATACTTACGAGTAATAACACCCGGCGTGAATTTCTTACCATCAGGAAATCTGCTTGTTTGCCTTCCATTATTATAAAAAAATCGATTTGATAATACCTTTTTCCATATAAATTATGGTATAATCCGACTGGTTTTTGAGTTATACTGAATTGTTGTAAGTATATTTCCGAGTATACCCTGGAGGCTTCATCGACAGTAGGTGAAACGAAGTTATGTGAAAAAATATATATTAAAATTAACTAGCTGCCCGCCCTCGCTTCGCTTCGGTTATTCAAGAATAAAAATCCTACTAATGTTATAAATGCGAAAGTTTGTGAGTATGTCTGGATGTCAGGATGTCAGTATGGGTGGATGCAGTAAGCGTGTCTTTGCTACGCTTCAATGATATTTAATTTTGCGCCCGGAGATTTTAATTTTTTGGTAACTCATTAGCTGTTATTTTTTTTCTGATAGTGTAAAAAGGTAATTTTGATCTCAATTACACGCATAACGTATCTAACAGATTTATTTGATTAAGGGTTAATACTGTATTGTTAAAAATATATTAAGATCGGCTTATTTTTTGCCGACATATTGAACTAATATTATTGTAATATCGTTGGTTTGTACAAAACATAAACTTACTATACACTCAAACCTTTCTCAAGAATTGTTCTATCTATTGTAGAAAACCGAATGAAAATCCGTTCAGTACTTTTCGAGTAAATCGCGAACAGGCAGAAAGACGGACGCGGCGGGGGACTGTGTTTTATAATATGTATTGATAAACTAATAAATTATGTATTATATATATATACAAGTATTACTCATACACCACTAGTCTGATCTTGGTAAATCTTGCTAAACCCAACTCGGAATTTATGTAGATTTTAGATCCTAACAACAACCATCAAATATCCAAAAAAATCATAGAGTCAAATAAAAAACCTCCTCCTTTTTGGAGTCCGTTAAAAAAGTGTGAAGTTTTAATATCCATTCACGATTATAAGGGTATTGAATTGTCATCATCGGAAGTCACATAATGATAAAGATCTTTCAGAATTTAGAAAGATCATAGAATTTTATTTCCGTAGATACTAAATTTTTATTGTTTTTACATTGACTCCAGCCTTTGTAAATTTGAAGTAATCTAATCCCACTAAAGGTTTATAACTTTGCAGTACTTATGTTAATTTCAGTCAAAAAAGTATTTTTGAAGTGAAAACTTCTTTAGCGGCGTTGCGCACTTTTTTTGGAATTGGTAAAATCTTCTGAACTCGAGTCAGATTCGTAAGACAAAAATAAGTAAGACAGCGCAGGGAGCTTGCGCGAATAAGATGGCAGAGGGCGCTTGCGCGAATGTTCGTGTTGTCATGTTTGTGTACGATAGCGCAACAAATGAATATTGTATTCTACCACATAAATGATAGCACTTTCATACTGATAATCAGATCAATTCGTGCAAAATTCCTCTTTTCTAAATTCCTTAACCATTCCAAAATATGAAAAATGTACAACGTTAATATTCAAGTTTTCATTTCTGCCGGCACTACCGGAGTGCAACCCGTTTGTTTAAGTGACAAGGCAGCGAACAAGAGCACCAATCTCCAAATAATAAGCGATAATAGTGGCCTACTCACAGCAAAGATTTACAGATGCGTCGCTGTCCTGTTGCCAGGATTTAGGCTTACAAGTCTACCGCGTAGCCTACCCTTCGTACTGGATTATAGCTATGTCAATACGGCGGCAGAAGTATGTAAGACAGTGGACCTGGGCAAGTTGCTGCTCAGCAATCTAACATCGATGGTCTTTTTGGTGATCTCATTTTTACGATCCATCTAACTTCTGCTCGCCTCTTGTGATCTGCCAAATAGAGAGGATGGTCTATTCTACTCAAAAAATTTAGACAAACACACAAAAAAAATGAATTAAACAAATAAATCTAATTGATTTGAAACTGTTTTCGGAAGAAGTAGAAAAGTTATATCGCTACTTGATTTAGAGGCTTAGATTAGCAACGGACCATTACATCCTGATAACCCTTGTTGGTCTGGGTTTGTCCAGTTGGATAGACCATATGCTTCTACTCCTACCCCCATAGCGACACCGTCATGTACCATTCTGGATGGTGGGGTAGCCAGTAGACTTGAAAAATATCTAACACCCCCACCGCGAGAAATCGGTGAACCTATAACATGTATGGTGTAAGCAAAAGTTGTCTTACTCTCAGGAGAGCCGAGTGCTCACTGTCTTCTTTTATAAAAAAACCCTGCTACCCTTCCGATATAATAAAAAAAACTTCCGTATCAACGGCTGAATTCACAAAGCGGAAATCCTCCAGCTGTAATGAAGATGTTCACGATGACATAGAAATAGCCCCATGATTTATATCGTAAGACATTTATAACACCCGACCGTTCCGGATCCATTTTATGGCTTCGAGAAACTTATTAAGAATCCTTCAATCTAAGTCTGTTTGAAGTAAGCGACATCCAATTATAAGCCCTTAATAACCATTAATTAATGACCGTAGTAGTCATAAAGTATTCAAATTCGAGTTAATCAAATTTATCCGATAACGGGACCCGTCTAGGCCATTAAACATTAACTGTGTTATTAATAAATTAATAAAATTTCGATGTGAATACATTAATTAAAAATGTAATTGTGGAAACACGAAATAAATTATTTTAATAGCTCAATATTTCGTTGAAGCGACTGTATTATTTACAAAGTAATCAGTTTTTGATTAAAATGTTGAAATATGCCTATTTGTAAAATATTTTTGTGTTAATAATCCGGTTGACACGTGTCGTAACCTTTTTGGTCTCGATCTTTACTCATAGTACAAAATTATAGCTGTCTGTACGTTAACTTATTACGACATCACTACTAAAGAGCTTTAACATTATAGATGAAAATTTAATTAGCGACGTTGTGTGCTTTTTATGATGTGTAATAATGTCGCATCAGGACGAGTGACCTGATCGAAAATTTGTAAGACAGAGGGAGAGTAAAACCACTGTATGTTGTCGCCGCATTTCATACTGTGATTTGTTTCGCCGAACGATGTATCTTCAAGCCAGCTCATAGCGAGTTCGCAACGTGCGATATTTTGTTCTCGAACAAAATCAATAAAATGATTTTTGTATTTTATCACATAAATGATACTTTTTTAATTAAACCAGTTCGTGCAAAGTTATTCCCTTACCATTGAAAAATATTAAAAATGCAGAATGTGAATATTTACGTTTTCACTTGAGTTTTGGCGCCATCGAGACAAAGATGGTCAAGGTTTTTCATAACTATTGAATTTCGTGTTTATATAAATTGAGTGAAATTAGTTAATTTTGTAGACATTTTATACAATTTTGTTCAGTGAAAGTGCACAAATGAAATAATCATGAAGAAATTAACGTATCGTGTATTTCCTTGTTACCGTCAATAATAGTAGCTACATATCACGAATTTTAAATGCTACGAACAAGATATAAATAATAAAATGTTTGAGAAAATAGCGCACAGTATTATGATAAAATATAAATAATTATTTTGTAAGCGGAATCCTTTTGAAGTATTCTCCTTTGAAGCATCCTAAAAGTATAATCCTTTTGTATGATAATAAGAAAGCTTTGTTTACGATGTAACATAGTAACAAATACAATAACGATAATAAAATACTTAAAATAAGCTAAGCTCGTTTGAGTTAAACTTCTGGGTATTGAAAGCTAACAGAAAAGCATGATAAAAGAATGTCATACAAGACATAAGCGAGCACAAAATACACTTGCAATTCCAAATGATTGAAATTTATTAAATAGGGGTAGTGGGTTCAATAATAATTAGCCAACGTATACCTCACAAATGTGTTCGGTCACCTAAAAATAATTATGAAGAAACGAAAGATTGATAAAACCGATATAAAATATGAATGTGGATAGATGTAGGTACCTGACGAGTGGCGAGACTTAAATTAGCATTTTACGTACATACATATGTATGTACATACATACATATCTTCACGCCAAGTTACCTTAAGAGGTAGGCAGAGAGTATCGAGTGCCAGACCTCACGATCCTGACCTGTCTGGCTTCCTTCACATTCGTTACCCTTTTAATACAAACGCGCCGGTTTCGGATACTCTTGAAACCACCCTCGGATAACATCCGAGTGATCTGACCGTGGAATGTCAACCTCAGTCTTATTTTACGTGTATATAATATGAAGAGATAATGTTGAGGAAGCTAGGCAGAGCAGCAAGGACCATGACACTTGGCACTTGATAGTCTCCACCTACACAACAAGGGCCTCGGCGTGAAGTTATGTATGTATGCAATATTCACTTACCATGATCATATCTTTTTATAGCGAAAATGGTAGATACTATCTTTTGATGTCTTTGTTTGTCCGGTAGTGGAACTATTATTTCTTATGGTCGGACGAAAGTTCAAAAATGTTCCGTACTAAATAGTAGTAGTAATCCAAATAACAATGGCCAAATGAGGGTACATAAAAGTATCTATTACTGGAGGTATAAAAAGAGAACTAACGGAACAAAAGACGAATTGATAAAAGAATGAAGCAATAATGATATAGGTAGGAAAAGAAGTCGAAAAATGTCTTAAAATTATTTATTTCAAATATTTTATTGTAATATTGCTGTAAAAGTTTTTAAATACGATTAAAACACATAATTTACATATACACCCGTTTTTTCCCCGTGTTGGTCTAGGCTCCTTTGCAGAATAGACCACCTGCCTTCCTGCCAGGCAGCTCGTAAAAGGCGAGCATAGGCTTACCGTCACTAACACGGTGACTTCTGACTAGGTGGTAGAGTTTCGCAGCGACTCACCCGGATTGGTACCACCGCCTTACCTATTTCTGCCGTGATAACGTCATGGACGTGTTCCGGTTTGGAAGGTAAGGTAGCCGGTAAACTTACTTTTGCTCGAGGCCTTACATCCCGGCCTCAGGTTGGCAACGCACCATTACCAACTTGGGTGTATTTAGGCGCCGTGAATTTCTTACCATCAGGAAATCCGTTTGCTTGTTTGCCTTCCAATATTATAAAAAAAATACACCATAACATTTCAATCAAAATACATATACTCGTATTTATTTTACTTACTTCTTTATTTACTAGTTGTTGCCCGCGGCGTAGTCCGTTTAGTCCTTCAGGAATATTATTTCGAGATAAAAACTATACTTTGTGTTAATCCAAGTTACGCTGTATTAGTATACCAAATTTCATGAAAATCGATTCAGCAGTTTTGCGTGAAGAAGTTACAAACAAACAAACAAACAAACAGACAAGATTTTGCATTTATAATATTAATAGGATTACAGGATTAGTACGTTCCTGTATTGCAGCTAATTCTCGTAAGCCCTAAGGGATACAATAAAGACAAAAATAAAAGAACGCTTATCTTAAAAGATACAATTTAATTAATTTATTTTAATAATTGTTTATAGATTGCCCGGTTTGCATTATGGGAATTTGTCGTCGTGGATGCCCGGGTACCTGTGCTCCCGGGTTCGATTCCTAGTCGAGCATAAAAAAGGCAATGTGTATATTTCAATTATCTGATAAAAATATGTGCCATATTAATAAGCTTGGCACAAGAACATTGTACGACTTAGTGTCTTCGGTTATTCCTGGGTGCCCTGGTTCTTCCGCCTACCTTTTCGGGGATATGAGCGTACATACATACGGGCAGAAACACACAAAAGTAAAGGGAAACCTTTTTAGATAAATAGACTAGCGGTACCCACAACTTCGTTCGGCACTGTAACCTTAACCCGATATGAATTGACAACAGACAGACAAATTTTCGAACTTTAACAAATTCTTGTGCTTATTAACAACCAACTTATCTTTATCTATACAAATAAATAAAGTGGAGTATCTATGTCTAATGCTAAAACAACTGTTTTTTTTTTACTACATGCATATTCGTATACTACATGCGTACTCGTAAATACGGTACATACCTACATACATACATACATACATATCTTCACGCCAAGTCCCTTACGGGGTAGGCAGAGAGTATCGAGTGCCAGACCTCACGATCCTGACAAACCTGTCTTGCTTCCTTCACATTCATAACCCTTTTCATACAAACACGCCGGTTTCGGAGACTCTTGACACCACCCTCGGATAATATCCGATTGATCTGATCGTGAAATGTCACCCTTGGTCTCCCCGGGTACCTACATCCATCCACATTCGCATTGTATATCTGCTTTGTCAATCTTTCATCTGTCATTCTTTCCACATGACCGAACCAGCGGAGCATGACCTTTCGCATTTTAACCCCAACACTTTCTTTCAATCCCACTCTTTCTCGGATCTCACTGTTACGAATGCGGTCAGCGAGCGTTACACCACACCTATACATACCTATAGCAAATTAACATTATTTACATTTTTGTCAGTCTTCCTTTAGGTCTATCTCTGTCAGATAACTTCTTCAATGACTGAATCTATGTTGACGTGACTATCCCGGACAGATAGCTGATGTAAAAAGGAGTAACTTAGGCTAGTTTCATTTCCGTTTTTTTGTAAATTAACAAGATTTTTTATGTTAAAATCCAAGTGGATGAAGCCGCGGGCACATCTAGCTAATATCAATTTCCCTTAGTCAACGCATTATGCCTCAACAGATGGACAAACTTTGCAATTTTTTGTTGCATTATTGTCAGAAGAAAGTTATAGGAGCTAGAAAAGGACAATGTCGACTCAGCTAGTAACTAACGGAAAAAAGCTAGTTTTAAATAAGATTAATATTTTGCGATTTTAAGGGAAAACATTAAACAATTACAATTGCTGTATTTTGGAATTCAAAATACCTACCATTATATTATGTCGGAACCGGAGCCATTTAGAAATACTTCACGCTTTTATTTTTTTACGACGATTCAGCCGCAAGCGGCAACTGTTTTTAACAGACTTCCAAAAAAGGAGGCACTCAATTCAACTGTATGTTTTTATATGGCATGTTTCTTCAGAACATTTAACTGGGTAAACAAATTTTGTTATTCCGTTTACTTGGAGACAGACGTTTTACGGTTGCTCCCATTTAAACTTGGTCAAAATGTGACATGTGGTTTTTGAGTACCTAGTACTTTACAGTTGTAGTACAACTTAAATTATGCGCTTTGGCTATATTCGTCAAGCTTCGGAAATCCGAGCGCATTTTAAATATATCTATATAGAGTTGTTATTACACATAATTATTCATTTCGTTTAAATTTAGATTAGGTCAGCCAATTTAAAAATAAAAGTATAAAGTGCAAAAAAAGTAAAAAGTTAAAACACTAGTACTGTATGCCCGGTTTCTATAACCAACGAAACCATTAACCAGTTCGTAGTTTGCTCAAAAGTAACGAAGCGCTACTCATATTTTAAAAAAAAGTTAAGAGGTAACTGTTCAAATCGAGCAACCACTGTTAGCAATCTTACTAATAGTATGAAATATTACCCTCCGTAATCAAAACGACTCGTTACTTGGATATAGGAAATGGGCAATTAGACAACATAACATTGGAAGTTTATTAAAACTGAATTTAAATAGGAATGGGTCATCGATTAGACTATATGTTTTGTAATTAGTTTTTGGGAAAATGAAAACTTTGGGATTATAAGCTTTTTCCTTTCGAGAAAAGAATGATCAAGTCGAATTTTTTTAATGAAATTGGAATGTCTTTTTACAGTTTATTAAAACGAATTTAATCATAAATAATTTAAGCGTATTAACACTTAAATATTTGTAATTTAACTGCTTTTAAAATATATGGGTTTACCGTTTTATTGGTTGTTATTACAGGTTTTAAGAAATATAGAGTTCCTTCAAAGTAGTAAAAGGTAATAAAAACAAACTCTTCAAACGTAATAAAAAGTAATTCGGGTTTCGGTTTCGATATAACAATGTTCCCAATTTGTGTTCAAGAAATCCGTACCTTTTCCAATGTTTTTCATTACAAGACTGAAATTAATACTGGATAATATTGGTAAGAAAGCGAGGTTTTATGTTTTAAAGTCAATATTACGTGCTTTTTATATAAAATTGCGAAGATATTGAAATGTATATTAAAATGAGAACGTTTTACAAAAAGAACAAAGAATATGATTTTATTTATTTATTAAATACACAATTTTGAGCAAATTACAGGATTTCGTAGATTTTACATAGATATAAATATATAACTACATAAACATAATCCAAAATAAGTTTTTATAAGCTGGCAAAAAAAGAATACAGACATCTAGGTCTCGCCTCTGTGGTCTAGCGGTCCGGCGTCGGACTTAATTTTTGAGATCGCGGGCTTGATTCCTGAGTCGGGCAAGAAAATAATTAGATAACGTATATTTTCAATTTTCTGATAAAAATAACGTTGCCCGGGATTGGATATATGCCCGGTTAGTGATAGGCTTGCCACCTATCACATTGTGCGACTTACTGTCTTCGGCTAGTCGTGGGTGCCCTGTTTGTGTGTCTGCATACCGCTTAGGGGATATGGGCGTCCCATATTTTTCCCAGCATTTTTTCCTAATCAATAAGCACGAAAACTCAACCACGACATGTGTACGGAGTTTCTAGCAATACATAGAAAGAAATAAGCTTCAAAACACATGCACATTTATATGTTTACTGCAGAAATACGTATCATTTTACTGCAGTATATTTTTCATCATTAACCCCGAAAAGTTACAACATGTGTACGAAGGTTCTAGAAACAGCTAGAAAACAATATAAGCTTCAAAACACATGCCCATTTATATGTTTACTGCAGAAATACGTATCATTTTACTGCAGTATATTTTTCATCATTAACCCCGAAAAGTTACAACATGTGTACGAAGGTTCTAGAAACAGCTAGAAAAAAATACAAGCTTCAAAGCACATGCCCATTTATATGTTTACTGCAGAAATACGTATAATTTTACTGCAGTATATTTCTCATCATTAACCCCGAAAATTTACAACATGTGTACGAAGGTTCTAGAAACAGCTAGAAAAAAATACAAGCTTCAAAACACATGCCCATTTATATGTTTACTGCAGAAATAAGTATAATTTTACTGCAGTATATTTCTCATCATAACCCCGAAAAGTTACAACATGTGTACGAAGGTTCTAGAAACAGCTAGAAAAAAAATAGCTTCAAAACACATGCCCTTTTATATGTTTACTGCAGAAATACGTATCATTTTACTGTAGTATTTTTTTCATCATTAACCCCGAAAAGTTACAACATGTGTACGAAGGTTCTAGAAACAGCTAGAAAAAAATAGCTTCAAAACACATGCCCATTTATATGTTTACTGCAGAAATACTTATCATTTCACAAAAGCATCCATCAGAACCACACAAAGGTAGCATTTGGACGAGTTGAATTATTTTAGTGTCCTAACATGGCACTACCATAAGCAACTGTAATTGCACCGTCGTCCCTCAGTGGCGCTTTGTACAGAGCTTATTTGAAAGTTTAAATTATGTAACTCGAAATACAAAAGCTAAACCGCGATGTAGGTTTACTGCGTAAATTTTAATTATACTAATATCATTCTAGACTCTTAATCGTCGACACTGGGCGGAATTCCATTAAATACATGCTTTAAAAAGCACTTGTAGTTTTCCACAATACACATTGTCTTGGTTAATTTTAATTATAATAATAATATCGTATTAGACTTCACCGTTGGTACCGGGCGGAATTCTATTTCATACGTAGTTGTCAATTAACACTTGTAGTTTTCCACGATACACTTTATGTTACACTACAGGCAACCGGTTTTAATTTTTACAGAATGGTCAAGGTTTTTTTAATTCACTTAAACATAAGGCAGACATAAGGCTTAAACATTCCAAATTCAGACACTCTTACAACTCACTATTGCTAACAGGTTCATCTTTTTATTTTTCACCGACTCCAAGAAGAGGGGGTAATAAATTCGACTGTATGATTTAATGTATATTTTAGTTGAGTCAAATACGGTCATTTTTATGGAAGAGTAGGTTAGTTTTATCAACGTCCCACTAGCAGCTGCTAGTATTAAGTAGTTCACATAGCTATGTGAACTACTTAATACTATACAAATTTTCATCTATGTTGGCAATATAATATATGGCCTCTGTGGTCTAGCGGTCCGGGTGTTGGACTTGACTGCATGAGGTCCTGGGTTCGAATCCCGGGTCGGCCAACATAAAGAAAATTGGATTTTTCCAATTTTCTAATTAAAAAAAAATGTTGGTCGGGATTGGAAATGTGCCCGGTTGGCGATGGCTTGCCACCTATCACATTGTGGGACTTAGTGTCTTCGGCTAGTCGTGGGTGCCTTGGTTGTACCTCTGCCTACCTCTTCGGGGATATAGGCGTGAAGATACTTTATAATTTTTAATGATGAATTAGTAATTTTTGATTTTTTGTATTTATTTGAGCTAAGTTGTACACAAACTTGATTTTTTTTTATACTAACTATACTAATTTCACTATTACGACACCGATTTCATTCTTTGACATTAAAGCCTACAATTAATAAGCGTTTACCACGAGCAAAGTCCATTCGCTTTGGTCAGGTGCAAGAACTGTAGGAAACTATGGTGAACTACCACATCCTTTGTCGTAATAAGTTTACCGTTTAATCTTATTAAAATTAAAAACTCAAGCTCATTAGTAGTCAATGGTAGTTATTCTGCTGTTCACAAACTAAACTTATATTGGACGCATGTTATCTTTTTCAAATGAAACGAAAACAAAAGAGATGGAACATTTAAGACATGTCCGATTAGTCCAGACATTATCCGTGTTATAGATTAAACTACTATACACACAGTACAGACTAATCTGACAGCACTAAAAGCGTTTTGTATTTTTCTGTTACTTTCATTGAAAGAAGACAGCGATAACTTAAAATAAGTTTTGAGAATGCGCAACAAAATTACCATTATTAATAACCTATCTACAGATAGGGATAGGCCTTCTAAAGTTTTGTTGCAAAGTCATTTTTATTAATTAACGAAAAATAATAGTTGCTAAGTAACTGCTCGGAAATAGCTCTATCTTTCATCGTATATAGCTATTAATGTTGTCCTTTAGCAACATTAAAATACATATACTAAAATTGCTTCACCATTATTCTGCTTATGCACTTTAATTACCTAAAAAGTATCTTCACGTCCAAATCCCCGAAAGGGTTGGTAGAGGCACAACCAGGGCACACACAAGCCGAAGACTCTTAGCCCACAATGTGGGACAGAACCGGCCACATACCTAATCAAGAGCATCTTTTTTAATTGGAAAAATCATAGTTTTTTTTGTTGCCCAACCGAGGAATCGAAAACCTCATGAAGTCAAGTCCAACACCTAAACCACTGGATTACAGAGGCGACCACTTTTACTAAAAGCATCTTCACGCCCATATCACAGAGTGATAGGTGGCAAGCCTATCGCCAACCAGGCACATTTCCAATCCCGAGCAACATTTTTTTGTTGCCCAACCCAAAAACCCAATTTTATTTTTGTTGCCCGACCCAGGAATCGAACCTCATGAAGTCAAGTCCAACATCTGGACCATTGAACCACAAAGACAACCACTTTAACTGCCTACCACCTAAATTAATAAATTTTACTCATAATATCTTGTATCATACTTTGTACTAAGAGTGGACAAAGTCACAAACTACTAGTTCAATATCTCACACCCATGACATTCCACCGAATAATTTTGAAGGTTTATAATTAGTAATTTATAGTCTGAGTCATTTGCATGTGAATATGGAGCGGAACTTAGTATAGGTCGAGTAAAAGTTCAAGCTGCCAATTTGGTATTTTAAACATAAAAGATAGTCATCGATTTTGTTTAAGTATAAATACTTTTGCTGGATTGTCAATCTGTGCCACTTATGTGATACAATTATTGAACATGTTGGTTATTTGATTTATTTTTCGTAATATGTAATACGTTTCTTAATGTTCTACGCAAAAAAAGAACCAAAAAGGACCTCACACAAATGACAAGAGAAAAAAGTAAAAAGCAATTTTAAAGAGTAACGTATCCTCCTATGACATTTGCTTTCAGTTTCTTTTTAATATGATAAAACTTAACACAAACAAAAAAAAATAAAAATTAACGAAGCAATGTAAAGAGTAACGTATACTTCTATGACATTTGCTTTCAGTTTCTTTTTAATATGATAAAACTTAACACAAATAAAAAAAAATTAACAAAGCAATTTAAAGAGTAACGTATCCTCCTATGATATTTGCTTTCAGTTTCTTTTTAATATGATAAAACTTAACACAAATAAAAAAAAAAAAAATTAACGAAGCAATGTAAAGAGTAACGTATACTTCTATGACATTTGCTTTCAGTTTCTTTTTAATATGATAAAACTTAACACAAATAAAAAAAATAAAAATTAAAAAAGCAATTTAAAGAGTAAAGAAACCTATGACATTTGCTTTTAGTTTTTAATCAAGTGTAAAAAAGATTCATAATAAAATCCTTGAGAAAGAAAACTTCTAGAATGACGGTCACGTCTTGCTTCATGTCAATTAGGTACCTGCAACAAAAGAAAATTCAATTTTAAATTACTTGACAAAAACAAATTACGTTACAAGTATTTCAATGTTTTGAGGTTATTTTATAAGATAAACTTCAACAGCTATATCAATTCGCTTAAACCAGGGCCTTAAATATAAACATATCTTCATGTCAAGTCGCTTGCGTGGTAGACAGAGAGTATCAAGCGCCTAATGTCACGACTCCTATAAACCTGGCTAGCTTCTTCTAAACTCATTACTTTTACAAAAACTCTAATTCTCAAAATCTTGACCAAAAAACATAAGCAGACGGATTTCCTGATGGTAAGAAATACACGCCGCTTAGAAACACTGGAAGTAGTAATGGTGCGTTGCCAACCTGAGGCCGGGATGACAAGCTTCAAGACAAAGAAATTTTACCGGCTACCTTATCCTCCCAACCGGAACACGTCAACGGCAAGCACTGACATTATGGTGGCAGGAATAGGTAAGGCAGTGGTACCGATCCACCGCTACGGAGTTACACCTAGTTATATATCACGGTACTAGCGACGGTAAGTCAATGCTCGCCTTGTGCAAGCTGCCTGGCAAGAAGATAGATGACCTATTCTGCAGAGGAGACCATCACGAGGGATGCCACTTTTTACCAAAAAAAAAAAACGTAGTCCCTGAGGTACTTAAAAACACATAATAAGCGCAGCTGAAGAGCGCTATAAAAAACTACAAACCTGCTTAAGTTATTCCTAGCAATAGCCGAGGGGAATTGTTAGTTAATAACCTAAAGCAAATACCGTCATGCCATTATCCTCACAGGAATAGGCAGAGAATTTATTTTATATTTCTACAATTTTATTACCTTGAACAGCACGCCCGAAGCGCTACAAGGGATTTTCATTAAGGTGAAGAACCAGTGTTCAGAACTGGAAGTCTTGTTTTGAAAGGCTAAAATACTTTCCAACTTTCACCAATGTTGTACAATGAAAAATTTTCTTGGTTCTTGTCGGCAAAACATTAAAGATTCTTGTTTTATAATATAATAGCTGCTACCTGCGGCTTCGCCCGCGTTTTCACAGACACCCGGTGTGCGATCGGGATTAAAAATAGCCTATATGTTAATCCAGGTCACAATCTATCTGTCTTCCAAATTTCAGACAAATCCGTTCAGCCATTCGAGCGTGAAAGAGTAACAAACATCCATACATCCATACTTACAAACTTTCGCATTTATAATATTAATAAAATAATATTAATAGGATAGCGAAACGAACATTATTCACTCTTTTTAATTCCCGACTGAAAAAGATGGGTTTTATACACTTGACGAGTCTATTTCTTTGTGTATGTCTGTCTGTGGCATTATAGCTTTTGAACGGATGGACCGATTTCGATGACTACGCAAGCTGATTAAAATAGTTCTTAGCTACATTACATGTAGATTTTGTGTTTTTAAACTTGAATAACTACATATGTTAAGTGTCTATTACACTTAATATATGTCGTTATTATAATTATTATATAATATAACATTAAATTATATAATATTATAATAATATAACAATTAACAATACACTTATAATAATATATTATTAGTGTATTGTTATATTTACAATTGAAACTTTGCAGTACATAGTTTGTACCTACATCAGAATAAGGACCGTCACATACATTCGGAATTTGGTGACCAAATTTCGTTCTGAAAAAAGAAAAAATATTAAATGTAGCGAATTCAATATCTGGCGATATAAATTCGGGAATTTGAGTGGATTTGTGTAAGCGAAAATTTCGTTTCGAAATGTCAAAACTGGAACTGCCGTAAAGAAATTCCGCATTTATGTAGACCCAACACATGACACATTTTACATATATACACATGAAACATTTTAGTACAAAGGTGTGAAAACTAGCCGCGGTTGAAAACTAGTTGATTTTTTTTTCTTTTTTTAGGTTTTGGCAATCTCATTAGTATTTTGCCATTAGTCAAGTAGAAATTTGCATCAAATTTTATATTTGTTTTATATCAATTATAATTAGTAATCAGTCATAAGTCGTCAGTAAGTCAAGCTCTTGGGTAAAGCGGTGGCCTTTTTACACAAGCTCATGTAATGAGATTTGGCGGCAACGAGGAATTATACGATACGCTAATTTCTTCATGATTATTACATTTGTGCAATTTCACTGAACAAAATTATACAAAATGCCACCAAAATTGACTAATTTCACTCAACATTAAGGGGCCATGTATGCTAAAATACGTCAGCAATATGCTGTTTTTTTTCATAAAAAGCAATTATGGATCTTGGCGACAAAAATACACAAGATTAACATTAATATGCTTTATAAGAGTAGTGTTTCCAAAACACGATTCATTTCACTTTCCTTGATAGAAAAAAATCAAAAAGTTAACCCTTTTTTGAAAGCAAAACCCAGCTATCTACTTCAATTATGAAAATATCGACACCAGATTTAACATAAACATAGATAAGTATTATATCTAAAAGATAACTGTTTCAGTTTTTATATTTTTTTTCAAATTACTTTTATAGTGTCAAAAATAGTGATTTGGCGCTTAAGACATTTACTATAGAGCGCAATATTTCATAGTAACGGGGGAGTGCGCTGATTGGCTCTTCTGGCTGACTAAGTATGGGGCCTTAACACGAAATTCAATAATTATGAAAAAATTTCGACCATCTTTTCTCTCGATGGCGCCAAAACTCAAACTAGTTGAATTATAAATAAAATATCTAGATATGCTAATGTTGATGACCATATAAAATGTGACATTTGAGTTTCAATATCCATTAGATACGCAGCTGCAAATAAAAAACAAATTGTGGAGATAAGGCACTGATTACAACGTTTGCCTATAAGATCAGAAAATACTAGCTCTGTGTGTTGATTACAATTTTTTTTATCATATTGATTTGGCCATGCCGCATCTTCTTTCGTTATGAATATTTGTTTTTATTTTATATTTCATATCTTTAGTTTCTTTAACCGATTTAAAAAAGGAAGAGCATATATGTTCCACTGTATGCTTTACGTAAGTTTGGTAATCGTCTGGATCTGATGATGGAATCTCAAGGTAAGAAAGAAAAATACTTGATTTTTGTGTCGATTATTTACTTTCAGTAATCGATGTTGGTTTTCCACAGTTTTACTGATCTTTATTATTTCAAATTCAAATACTTATTTTATTTTAAATAGTTGATAAAACAATATACTTATAACAAAAGCTCATAGTTTGCTCACTTTATATATTTAAGTTATTAATTTATTTAAACAAATAAATTAAAATAGTAATTTAAATCCATGTTATTAAGTTTATAATAATTACTTATAGTGTTAAGTGGGTACAAGATATCAAGTGCAAATAGTTAACTAAAATAAATAAGTGAAGTGTTGGTCCGGGCTCCTTTGTAGAATAGACCATCTGCCTTCCTTGCCAGGCAGCTCGTAAAAGGCGAGCATAGGCTCACTGCCACTAACACCGTGACATCTGACTAGGTGGTAGAGTTTAGCAGCGACTCGCCCGGATTGGTACCACCGCCTAACCTATTCCTGCCGCCATAACGACATGACGTGTTCCGGTTCGGAGGGTAAGGTAACCGGTAGTCTTACTTTTGCTCGTGGCCTAATATCCCGGCCTCAGGTTCGCAACGCACCATTACCACCTTTGGTGTCTCTAGGCGGCGTGAATTTCTTAACATTAGAAAATCCGTCTGCTTGTTTGCCTTCCAATATCATAAAAAAAAATAAACAAATATCTCTGGGCAAGTTACACAAATTGAATCTAACCCCAAAGTAAGCAAATTATATGCTTGTGTTAAGGGTATTAGTCAACGATTTTAATACATAGAAATACTTAAATAGATACCAGAGTAAATTTAATAAACATGTATAACATAAATGTAGACATCTACTTTTCATCACACAAATGCCTGCCCCCCTCGGGAATCGAACCCGAACCTCGCGGTTGTTCGGTCCAATTACGCGTGTACGCTATCCACTCGACCAACAACACATCCCACACGTTTGAAAACTTGCAATGAAATGCAAAACAAAAACTACTTGTGAATTTATTATCAACGAACTTGATTTCTAACGGTATTAATATATTAAAGCGAAATCTGTTTGTCATCAGCATCAACGATTACGTTGATAATGAGATACAATTTATTAATTTAATTATAATAAATTGAAGCCCAATCTATTCGATATTGAGTAAATATTTATACAAGAGTAATTTATGGTTCTTTTATAGTGATGTTTTGAATATTACGTATCGAAAAGCATTTTGAGAGTTTCTAAATAGATTCTATGATATTAATCAACATTTGTCTTTTTAGTTTCATTAATTAATAATAAAATTAACCTTTGCCTTGAGAATTTATGTTCAAACATCCAATTTAAGTAGAATATGTGGGATTGTCAAAATAAATTACAGTAACACCACACTTTTATACAGACTTATTCCTGATGACTCTGATTTTTTTACGGCTTAAACTGAAACAATTATGCCAGTTATGAAAAAGGACAATATTTTAACACTACTTTTTTAAGTGCATTCTTTGTCCTTGCCGAGGTGGAAAAGTTTAGCGGCCCGTTCGAATTAGTACCACCACCTCATTATCTATCGCCAGTGCTCGTGATTGTCGTGTTCAAATTTAGGGCTGCGGTAGTTGGTAAAATTACTTTCCATAGGTGACGATTACTTCTTGCCATCTTGAGCTTTCCTTGCTCGTTTACCTAAAAACTTATTAAAAATACCCATAGAGGTAAAAAGAGACACCCACGATTAGCCGAAGGTACATGTTAGTCAGTGATAAGTACTTGTTAGTCAGTCCTAAAACGTGTAATGTACTAAACGTGTGATGGCTAGTCTCAAAATCTGTCAACCGGGCATTTATCCAATCCTTGGCAACATTAATCTATTCGCAATTTGAAATTTTGTGCTGTTGTAAGGAATCGAACCAGGGTCCTTCTATAGCCAACTTCAGCATCGAACCAACAACACTAACACCGGACACTAGACCACGGAAAATTAATTTAATATTAAATAAAATATAAAAATGAATCGCTAAATGTATTGGTAAGCGCATAACTTCCGAACGCCTGGACCGATTTGTCTAATTCTTTTATTATTGAGTTAGTTATTATCAGGAGAAGGTTCTTATGACAGAAAAACGGGGAAAGTTGCAGGGAAAATGGGAAAAATAACACTTTATTATTTCCAATACTAAACGGGTGAAACGAAGTTCGCTGGGACAGCTAGTATTAAATATACGTCAATTTCGAATTTGGAAGGTTCTCAAAAACATTGGCACAGGTATATCTAAATGTAAGCTTTAACTCAAACATACGAGGGTGTATTTTATCTGACACGTTTTAACCTAAACATTTCGATTTTAATCGCTACCCACGTAAGAATTTCCATTAGTGAGTACTCTTAATACCGGTGGGTGTTCTGAATTGCGAAAATTATGTTACGACAAGTCCTACACCTGTGTGTATTAAAAACCTCTACGTAAACTGAGGTAAACATGACATACATATTTTAAAAAGTTTTTAGTTTTTTCGCCTGTGTGGTCTAGCGGTCCGGGAATTCGACTTGACTGCATGAGGTCCCGGGTTCGAATCCCGGGTCGACCATCAAAAAGAAAATTGGACTTTTCCAATTTTCTAATAAAAAAAAATGTTGGTCGGGATTGGAAATGTGCCCGGTTGGCGATAGGCTTGCCACCTATCACATTGTGGGACTTAGTGTCTTCGGCTAGTCGTGGGTGCCTTGGTTGTACCTCTGCCTACCTCTTCGGGATATGGGCGTGAAGATACTTTAGTTTTTTCTTATGATATTGGAAGGCAAACGAGCAGACGGATCCCCTGATGGTAAGAAATTCACGCCGCCTAGAGACATCAAAGGTGGTAAGGTGAGTTGCCAACCTGAGGCCGGGATGTGAGGTCTCGAGCAAAAGTAAGTTTACCGGCTACCTTATCCTCCAAACCAGAACACGTCATGACGTTATGACGGAAGGAATAGGTAAAGCGGTGGTACCAATCCGGGTGAGTCGCTGCGAAACTCTACCCCTAGTATATTTCATTTCGAAATTATTTTGATGCCATCATTTACAATGTGACAGGTGGCAAACCTATCACTTCTGAACTTCTGGTGCTAGCATTGACTACATGAGGTCTCGGTATCAATCTCCGAACAACTCAATATGCATTTTTTCAATTTTCTGTATGGAATTGGATAGACCGGTAGGCAATATGTTTGCCACCTATTACATTATTCGACTAAGTAATATCTTCAGCTAAGCGTAAGTAACATGGCAGTACTTCTGCCTACCTTGTCAGAAATACGGACTTGAACACACTGATTTTATTTACTTATTTGTTTAGTGCTTATGGTTATATTAAAAAAAAACGGGTTGCACTCCGGGAGTACCGGCAGAAATTAAAACTTGAATAACAACGTTGTACATTTTTTATATTTTGGAATGGTTAGGGAATAATTTTGCACGAATAGCTTTAATTAATAATCAGTCTGAAGTACTGTCATTTATGTGGTAGAACACAATATTCCTTTATTGCGCTATCGTACACTAACATGACAAGATGAACATTGGCGCAAGCGCCTTGCGCCGTCTTACGAATTTTCGATCAGGTCACATTTCGAGTTTAGAAGAATTCAAGTTTAGAAGTTTTTACCCATTCCAAAAAAAGTGCGCAACGCCCCTAAAGAAGTTTTCACTTCATAAATATTTTACAATTTATTATGAATATCGTGTCTATCTTCAGTTAATTATGTTTTGGTTCCTGGTATCACTACATTACGGTGAATGTTTGGAATAAACAGTTGTCGGGACCGTTGCCTATCATAACATCATTGTTTTGATGGACAGACTGCTCCTGGGCTATTATGTAAACTAACGAAGACTGGCTCGAATAGAATTTCACAACAAGTAATTATAACAGTGATGCCAACTTGACGTATTTTTTCCCCATAAGTAGGGGAAAGTATATACAATGGTAGTTATATGTTTTTAGTTTAAAAGTTAAATCCTTATCCTTCATCGCCTCTCTCTCGCCTCAAGGACTTGACTTTACAAGGTCCCTCGTTCAATCCCCGGGTCGGGCAACTAAAAAAATATTAGAAATAAAAAAAATAAAATTAACATAGCCCGGGATTGGATATGTACCCGGTTGGTGATAGATTAGCCACCTATCACATTGTGCAACTAGTCGTGAGTACCCTGGTTGTGCCTCTGCATAATCCTTCGGAAATATGGGCGAGAAGAAACCTTTTTTTTATTATATTGGAAGGCAAACAAGCAGACGGATTTCCTGATGGAAAGAAATTCACGCCGCCTAGAGACACCAAAGGTGGTAATGGTGCGTTGCCAACTTAAGGCCAGGATGTTAGGCCTCGAGCAAAAGTAAGTTTACCGAATAATAACCTTACCCTTCGAACCGGAACACGCTATGACAGCAGGAATAGGTAATGCGGTGGCACCAATCCGGGTGAGTCGCTGCTAAACACTGCCACCTAGTAGTCAAATGTCACGCTGTTAGTGACGGTGAGCCTATGCTCGCCGTTAACGAGCTGCCTAGCAAGGAAGACAGATGGTCTATTCTACAAAGGAGCCCGGACCAGCACGGGCATAACCTATCTTTATCCTTAAAATTTATACATGAAATTTATTTCAATCGTTCATTGAATTACAGAACTTGAAAAAAAAACTTAAAATAAATAAAGAAAAATAATTAATAAATTTTAATTCACATCACGAGTAGGGTGTGTACAAATGAAACAAAATGGAACCATACATCAATCAAAAAGTTCATGGCATTTAATTCGAATAAATGGGAGTTTAAATAGCCTCGAGGGAAAACGAACGCGTTATTAGGAAACAAAAAATCAGACCGTTCGTTTTATAAAATTGGAACGCACACCGACAGATTGATTGTCTGTTGTCAAGTAATTAACATCGTCTGTAGCCACCAAAAGTGATAAAGGTGCGTTGTCAATCTGAAACTATCATCATAAGCTACTTGCGTAAGTAAGTTTACCGGTTATACTGCTTATAGACAAGAACACGACGATAAAAAGCAATGTCACGGTATGACAGCAAAAATATTAAGATGGTGACATCAACTTTGTAGCAAAACTTCAACACCAAGCAATAAAAATCTAATATTTTTTTTTATATATCCACAAATAAAAAATGTTGTTTAGTGGCTTAAATTTTAGCCCTGGTGATGATATAAAACAGGTAGGATATTCTATAAAATAAATTATTAGTGAAACGTAAAAAGTTCTAGGATTTCTTTCTTGAAAAAAAGAAACGAGTTTTTGTAGGATTAAGTGCTGACGATTGGAAATAAAAAACATAAAAAATAATGCTCCCTTTATAAGTTGTAGAATTACACGAATGGTGTACGAATTTAAAATAATGTAATAAGTCCTTTGATTGGATTTACATTTTACGGTTTAAAACCATAGTAAGAAAAACAAAAAAATTACTATTATTAACCGTGTTACATAGACTGTACGTACTAAAAACTTTTAGTAATACTTGACAATGTAGCTTTAGAATCATACATAACTTCTAGAAATAAATCTAACAACACCAATAAATTATGCAATATTATGTTATTTCGAACATCTGCATAACAATGTTATAAATATTGCCTCTACAGTCTAGCGCTCCGGTTTATGGACTTAACATCATGAGGTCCCGGTCGATCCCGGGTCGCGCAACAATAAGAAATGTTTAATCATTTTTTTTAAATTAAAGCAAATTTTCAGGTTTGCCATCTATCACATTGTTGGATTTAGTGTCTTAAGCGAGTTGTGGTTGTCTTGGTTGTACCTCTGCCTCTGTGAAGATACTTTTTATTCTTAATTAATATGAGTAAAAAGTATGTTGTTTTATTTATCTTGTTTTCAACGTCACAATTAAATGATGTTATAGAATATTACGTGTGTGTATTTATAAAAGACTGAAGAGTCACATAGACTACTTTTTCCCTCGATACAGCTAAATAAGTAGCTGTGGGCAACATCTATTAAAAACTAAGAGATCTAATATTTAAAAAACTTCCAAATATGGGGAAAATATCGACGAGCTGGTATCACTGAATAACACGGCTTGTTAGACTAAGAAACTTTGGAAGAACAACATGCGTTGTTTTGTGTGTAGATAATGCTCAATCTGGAGGCTATTGTTACAGAATTAACGTGCGTTTCGTGAATAAAGGGCTTCATTATTGCTAAATTTCAGTTTCACTTATTTACCGCCGTAAGGTAATTAACTACTACGCTCTTTACCAGAATTGATTTAAACACAAGATAACAAAAACTAAACAATAACATCATTAGACTCTAAAAAAAATTGAGGGCTAATTATGTATCTCAGTGGTCAACTCAAAATGGAAAAGTGTACATCAAATAGCTGTCAAATGACGTGTTTTATATGTATCTCCAGTGACCAACATAAATACAAAAGAGATAGTAAACACAAATGATTTGACAGCTATTTGATGTACACTTTTCCATTTTGAGTTGGCCACTGAGATACATAGTCAGCCGCATGATGCACACCGTAGTCGTGTTAAAGAAGCGTGAGGTATTCGATAGGCTGGCACACTAACATAAAAATACTTAAATACGTTCTTGAAGATTGTAAACACGCTTTCTAACAAAGGTAATCTTGGAGGGAACTTTTGTGTTCATTAACCGATTATTATTATTTGCGAAAAATCTAGGTTCCAGACAGATGCAAAAGATTGTTAACAAACGTCTAGAATAGGGATTCTAGATGGTAATAGGGATTACCATTAGGAAAGAAGTGTACTTGTCGCTGTGATAAGATTTTACTAGAAACATATTTTTTGTGAGAAGCTTCCATTTTTAAGGGTTATTCCTATTACCAGGCTTAAGAAGCGTTTCAAAGTCTATCAAATAATCATAAACGATGGGATCATGTTGGGAATTTTGGAGGTTCCTGTGGCCACCTTCTAGTACCATCATCAGATTAACACCATGTCACGGTTACTTTGCATTGTCATCCGATTTACACATGCACGCAGAATTTTACTTTCAACCGCGAAGATCAAATTCAACTTGCAAGATTACACCCGGACAAACATACGTATTTTGCCAATTAAATAAAAGTTTATAAAAAACACATTTTTTTATTTTTGAATTTGATACAATGCC
Source organism: Calephelis virginiensis (assembly GCA_002245475.1). Classification (NCBI taxonomy): domain Eukaryota; kingdom Metazoa; phylum Arthropoda; class Insecta; order Lepidoptera; family Riodinidae; genus Calephelis; species Calephelis virginiensis. Next base: position 74,517 of record NJDC01001542.1, read on the forward strand.
AATTAATAATTACAGTTTTTTTTAATAAACAGTAAATTTAATAATAAAAAAATTCGAAATTTTAGTCTGGTCTTTGGATTTGACATCATGAGGTCCCGGGGTTGATCCCCGTGTTGTTGGTTGTTACTGTAAATTAAATGTACAACATTTGTTTTGTATTTCGTAAAGAAATTCTTCAAATATTCAAAATACTTTAATATAACAGAACAATTGGTTTTAGAAGCCAGAAGGTATCCAAAGGGTGTATGCCAGTCAATGTTGTTTACTCTCCAAAGGGCTGACAAAAATATCACACCCATAACTTAAACAGATATTTGTCATGTCAAAGTCACATTTTCTCAGAGTTCTCTATTGATACGCTATACTTAGTGTGACCACGTTTTGTCTTTTAAAACAGGACATTTTGTTTAATCTTTTAGCTTGACTCAAATAGAAATCAGTATTTTTATGACCCCATCGTGTGCTTGTATAGTTTATAATCATTCAAATTTATGGATTATAATAATAATAATAATAATAATAATAATAATAATAATAATATCTTTATTGTACACAAAACGTTATCACAAACATGAACATAAAGATAATACAGTACAATGGGCGAGCTTATCTCCAGCTACAGAGATTTCTACCACAGTGCAGTCTTATAAAGGTTGTAAAGTTTTTTTTTATAGCAAAGACAGTGAACAAGCACGCGGCTCCCCTCATGGTAAGAGATAACCATATCCTATAGAAACCATTAAGTTAAGCCAATGAGCAAATCTAACAGCTTCTCTTCTCTTGAAGACAGCACAACATGACACACACAACATAACATTGTCATTATGATGACAGGAATAAGGAAGTCCTGCAATAGTTGGGTGAGTTGGATCGTAACAACCCTTGCGTAAGCAACTAAATCGGCTAGTAAACTGTCTAAACCAAAAGGTGACATTGCATTGAGAAGTGGCGTTATAACTACAGGAATAGTTTAGGAAATTTGATATAAGTGACACATAAAATGGCTTTCTATTCCTAAGAGCGACTTGATAAAAAAAAAACATTTGGCTAAAGAGCCGAGCACCAAAAAGGGAAATATCGCGTCAATTCAGATATATTCTACTAAACTTAACTTTTTCTTGCTTATGATGTCCTGTTAAAACATATAGTATGGTCACACCATCCGCCCCCGCCCATCCTTTATTGACTGACTAAAATGATCCCTTGGAATGCAACGTAGTCGGTTATTTAAAAGTTACTACATATTAGGCAGTACTAAATCTCAAACTCGAATATTTATTTGTCGTATGCTATTTGAACTTTAATAAATAAGAGGTATTAGTTTGTCACTGTAACTCATTTACATATAAAAATGCGATAGCTTTGCTTTTGTCAGAAAGCCATAGTTTGTTGATAGTATTTTGGTTATGAATAAAATAAAAAAAGGGTCTAAAAATAAGTTTACATATCATGAGACTGGAGAAGAATGAATAAATGACAATAAATATCCTTGGATAAGTAACAAATTGATCTAACCCCCAAGTAAGCAAATAATATGCGTGTGTTACGGGTTTGAGACAACGATACTAGAAATTCTTAAGACACAGAAATACTTAAATAGATACTGCAACAAATTTAATAAACAACCAGACCCGGAAATACAGACGCCTAAATGTTCATCACTCAGAAGTCTGCCCCCATCGGTAATCGAACCCGAGACTCGTGGATGGTCGGTAGTGATTGGCATGTTTGTACGCTAACTCCTCGAACTGCTAGAATGAATACTGTACGTTGCAATTATTACAAAAACGAATAATAGGTTAATTGGACAACTAATAAGATTATTTTAGAGGACCAAAAAACGATTCCAATTTTATTACCACGTCGCGATTTGTAATTATTTTTTTGAAACATAATTAACAATTCTAAAATGGTGATTTTTTCAAATATTCTAGCGGCTCAAGTTTTGGACTTAACTGCATGAGATTCCGGGTTCGATTTCCAGGTCGGACAACAAAAAGAAAATTGGGGTTTTCCCAATTTTCTAATAAAAAAATGTTGCTCGGAATTGGATATGTGCCCAGTTGGCGATAGGTTTGCCACCTATCGCATTGTGGGACTTAGTGTCACTTAGTCCCACTAGTTATGCCTTTGCCTACCTCTTCAGGGATATAGGCGTGAAGATACAAATTGCTTGCAGAATCGTGAAGAAATTTACATGGGTCAATCTCTCAATCATCAGCCACCTTCCCAAATACCATTAAAATCGGTTTGATACTGGGTAAATATATAAAAAAACCAAATTGATTCGCTGCTCGTTTTTGGTGTCTGCTAAAAATAGATAGAATTATAAAGCTTCGCCATTTTTTGGTTTGTTCTGTTTTTCATTTTCAAGGATGCAATCCCGCAGCTTATTTAATCCCGCGGGATTGATAACCGGGATTGATCAATTCAGTGCAGAATCTCGTGAGATCCGTTTCATGGGTTCATAAAATTGCTTTTATAAATGTTATGTATTAAAAACTGTTTTTTTTTTTTACAAAGTAATACTACCTACTTTAATAATTATTAATTTATTAAAATCATTTATCTTCACGCCTATATCCTGAGAGGTACAACAAGCGCACCCACAATTACTCGAAGGCACTAAGTCCCACAATGTGATAGGTGGCAAGCCTATTGTCACCCGGGCTCATATCCAACACCGTGCAACATTTGTTTTATTAGAAAATTGAAAAAACTAAGTTTCTTTTGCTCGACCCAGGAATCGAACCCAGGATCTCTTGCAGTCAAGTCCAGTACCTGGACCACTAGACCATAGAGGCAATAGATAATATAACAGAACCAGATGTTAAGCACATTAAAACTCCCAGGGAAACCCATTTATAAAAAGATATAAAAACGTTTATATGAAAAGAGTAATTAATGTGTAAGAAACCAGGCAGGTTTGCCAAGTTCGTGAAGTTTGGAACTCGATACCCCGTAAAGGACTTGGCATGAAGACATATGTGTATAAAAAGTAGCCTATGTCACTCTCTTTCTAACTACCTCGACACAGAAGAGTTTCACCATAACATCACTTCAACGCGTCGTGAAGGAAGAGAAAAGCTCATACTTTTGCAATATCAATATTAGTTTTAAAGTAAATAATTTTGTTAAATAATAGGACAAACCAAACAATCAATTAATATGTGTTTTTAGAAAACATCAACATTGAAGTTCTAATAAAATGCCTACTATGAATAGTGATAATAAAATATCTCTGTCATGTATTACTTGCCCATGTATAATTTCATATTCCGTGCCGGTTTTAACAACTCACCTATAACATTTGTGGTTTAGGCCACGGTTGTCTCATACCATCAGATGAATGTATACAGTTCTACAATAAACTTCCCAATTATATGAAAGAACTTCCAATTAATAAATTTAAGAAATGTGTTAAATGTAAATTAAATCAAAAGGGTTATTTTAACATTGCTGAATATTTAGCAGATAAGACTGCTTGGGATTAATTGGTCCTCATGCCAATCTCTTATAATATATAATGTATCATTACATAAATTATTGTAAATATTTTGTAAACTAAGAAAAAAAGACAAGCACGCTGAGTTTCTTGCCGGATCTTCTCAGTGTGCGGCCGCGTTCCGATCCGGTGGTAGATTTATTATTATATAAACCCGTCACAAGTGCCTCTTATAGGTTTATGTGAAATAAAGATGATTTATTATTATTATTATCATTTATTTTTATTGCCTCTTATTTTCTACGTCTATACATTTAATATAAAAAAAATATTAAAAATATAAACATAAAAAACAGGTTACCAAAAACGGTGGTCTTACAACTAAACCGTCAGTGGTCAGGGCGACAGACTGAGGAACCTCCGTACAATACGTGCCGTATTATTATTATTATTATTATTATGAACTGTTTACTTCTCTTTTTTATCCCACAAAAAACTCTGTATCTCTTAACTTGATATCGCCATTATCATCATTATCATTATCAGCCGGAGTACGTCCACTGCTGGACATAGGCCTCCCCA
>NJDC01001542.1:81402-91802 GCA_002245475.1 Calephelis virginiensis
AATCGTGAGGCTCGGGTTCGATTCCCGACGGGGCCAGGCATTTGTGTGATGAACATTTAGATGGTTGCATTTCCGGGTGTTTATTAAAGTTATTCTAGTATCTATGTAAGTATTTCTATGTATCAGCATCGTTGACTAGCACCCATAGCACAAGCATATATTTTGCTTACTTTGGGGCTAGATTCAATTTGTGTAAGTTGTCCAGAGATTTTTTTTATTTATTGTTACTTAATAAAAAAAACATAAGGAGACTTCCCAAAACAGTGAAATTATGTATTATTCTTTTGTTGTTCATTTCAAGGCAGTGGAAATTTGTTATATTATAATTTGGAAAGTTTATTTTAATACAATATATAACCGTTCAACGGCTCGCAGCCATTAAATGCCTCTTAAAAAAAGAAAAAAAGTAGGGAGGACATGATTACATGTGTCGGGCCAGCCAGCACTTAATACTTACACTATAAATACCAAAGTGTGTCTTTTCATTACGATTTATGTCGATTTACTAATTATTTAAAAAAAGAGTCGCGAACGAAGTCATGCATCTAATTTATAATAACATTATAAATGCGAAATCTTTTTTTTATTTCTTTTTAATGTACTAAGATGTAATTATTTTACTGCCTTTATAAAGAATTCGAAGCTTGCGTTTGGTTGGTGTAGATAGGCATAAACGTTAACCCCTCAGGCAAAGAGGAGGTCAAAAATAAATTTACAAATTGTGCCCACAAAAATAAAGTATATCCACGCCGATATCCCCGAAGAGGTAGGCAGATGCACAACCAGGGCACCCACGACTAGCCGAAGACACTCAGTCCTACAATGTGATAGGTGGCAAGTTTATTGCCATCCGGGTACATATCCAAACCCAGCCAACGTAAGTTTTGTTTGATAATTTTAAATACACATTCTATTTTTTTATTGTCCAACCCGGAGATCGAACCCGGGACCTCAAGAATTCAAGTCTAACGACGACCCCTAGACCACAGAGGCGACAACTATGTATTGAATCTAAAAACCATAGTGCATATGCTATATGGGCGGCCATTCTTAAATGTCTTCACGTATACGAAATCAGGTGTTTAGTATTCAGTACCATCAATAGCTATAGTAATAGGTTGATTCTAGACAATGAAAGTTTAGCGCGTAACCAACTTATGGGCGCGTTCCAGCATAAACAACTCCATTATTCTTGTGTCGCCTACAGAATAGACCACCGTTTCACTTCCAGGGAGGTATTAAGAGACTAGCATTAGGTTTTACGATTTAAGGCAGTGAACAACCAAACGTTCACACGGATTAGAAGTAGGGTTTCCAACCGTCCAGGAATGCCCAGGAGACTCCGGTAATAATGGCTGATCCGAGCTCCTGAGATGCAATAATATCTCCGGTTTTTTTCTAAATCTAAACTTACTAACATATTTAACAAAATCAGATATACCACGTAAAAAAACGTAAAACCTTTTATAACTGTGATAAGAACCCCTCAAATATTAGATGCCGCTCGAAATAATGTACATAAATATAAATTAATAAAAAAAATACACAAATTTTCTATTGAAACTCCATTTCTGCCTCCTTTTTGTGGAAATCCTCTCGGGTTAGTTTATTTGAGAGTTGGCAAACCCTAATTCGAAGCCTCAATTGAAGGTCGTTTCCATACTGTTTCATATCTGCACTGTGAAACGGCTCTCCAAATGGGAAGTACTCAAAGTACGCCATGTTAGTCCTAAGTCCCTATTACTCTACTTTCCAGATCTAAACATCATCGTTATAGCGGCAGAAACAGGTATGACTTACTTCTAGACCCTTACCCAGGCAACTTTGTTGCTCAGCACTCTAGCACCAGTGGTTATGTTGATAACGCATTTATCTTATGAACTCCCAGTCACGGAGGGGTTTGTCTACACAGAGGGCCTAGACCAATACGCGGAAATATGTTAAATTATTGACTACGTCCCTATTTGTGTTCAACATATATATTTGTCTCTGTAAGGGTTAGGATGAGCTCAACCAATTTCTTGAACGAGAAGCGATTTTTTTTTATTATGCTGAATTCTCATCATACGCCGTAGACCAATCATCCTATTTGTTTCTTTTGTTAACCCAATTGCAACTGCTGTATTATCTATTGCAGCTATTGACAGTTTGTCGACAATTTTCTCGTATAACTAAAAAATAGTCAACAATATTACGTTTACTTTTTTAAGAGCGTAAATGGCGACAGTTATGCTTTATTTTTTGAAGGGCATGATCCGCTGGTTCGGTCATGTGGAAAAAATTACAGATGAAAAATTGACCAAGCAGTTATACAATGTAGGTGGATGGATGTAGGTACCCGGGAATACCAAGATTGACATTCCACGATCAGATCAATCGGATATTATCCGAGGGTGGTGGTCAAGAGTCTCCGAAACCGGCGTGTTTGTATGAAAAGGGTAATCAACGTGAAGGAAGCCAGACAGGTTTGTCAGAATCGTGAGGTCTGGAACCAAATAGTCTCTGCCTACCCCGTAAGGGACTTGGCGTGAAGATATGTATGTATTTTTATATATATTATAAGAGGAAGTAAACAAGCAAGTGGGTCCCCTAATGGCAAATTTATAGTCATTTATCAGGGAAGACGAGTCCGTGTTTGTCGTTTTAAGATATACTGAAACAATGTCAAAGGCAAGATACTCTGTTTTCTCGCCATCCAATATAAAATAAGCAACGTCAGAATGAGTAAAACTATTTTATTATATCAAGAGCAATCTCAAATCGATCACCATAAATAATTCCAATCTTATTCTTCAGTATTAAAGTACAATATCCTTAAACCACTGATAAAATATTTCTAGAAGGTTTGCTTACCTGCTTGATTGTTTAGAAATGAGAAGCGGCTTTCGGGACCGTTTTTTCTTACAATTTTACTTATGGGAATTTAACACCGGTCCAAAAAGGCACGTCCTACAGATGTGTCGCGTTTGGCATCTGAAGAACACGTGTCAAAGCTAGCTAAAATCGCCTTTGTTGGATTCTTTTAAACAAAGTTTCAATTAGCCATGGTAGGGTAGTTAACATTTTTGTTTTTGTTTAAAACGCAGCTGTTTTACTTTTTATGAGTTTTGCTATTGGCCCTAGGGTGAGGCAGAGTACTGACAGTTAAATTTATATATGTTTGAACTAGTATAATTATCTTCGTATAGTAGGAAGTAAGACTGGTTCTTACTAACTGTTTTTTTTTATAGAAGAGGAGGCAAACGAGCAAGTGGGTCACCTGATGGAAAGTGATCACCTCCGCCCACGGACATCCGCAACACCAGGAGTATCGTAGATGCGTTGCCGACCTTTAAGGAATGAGTACGCTTTTTCTTGAAGGTTCCTAAGTCATAATCGTTTTCTTGAAGAAACGCACTTTTTGTTTTTTTGAAGTTATACCTACTTCTTTTGGCGCGTTAGAAAAAAATTATGAGGGTAAATTTTTACGATGCGCGCGCACACCGTCACGAAAAACCGGCTTGATGAAGTTAGCTGTGAAGTTAGCTATAGATAACATTTTAGTTTTTAAAAATATTTTTATCTTATTACGCCGAAGAAGTATAACTTCTAACGCGTATACATAAGTACACACACACTTTTTTATTTATATTGGAAGGCAAACAAGCAGACGGATTTCCTGACGGTAAAAATTCACGCTGCCTAAAGACACCAAAGGTAGTAATGGTGCGTTGACAACCTAAGGCCGGTTTGTTAGGCCTCGAACAAAAGTAACTGTGCCGTTACGCGAATCTTTTATCTTTTCCTCCGAAATGGAACACGTCAACTGGCGGCAGGAATAAATAAGGCGGTCGTACCAATCCAGGCGAGTCGCTGCAAAACTCTACCACCTACTTATATGTCACGGTGTTAGTGACGGTAAGCCTATGTTTGCCTTTTACGAGCTGCCTGGCAGAAAGGCAGATGGTCTATTCTGCAAAGGAGCCCGGACCAACGCGGGGGAAAATTGTATATATTGTCTTTTGTATTGTATTGTCGTTGTTGTGATAGTTAATTGTAGACAATAAAAACTATTTAAAGTAAATCAGGATAGCTTTCAAGAAGTAGGCTTTTGAGACGGTTATTGCTATAGAAAACAAGAGATAGGTAGTTTCATTTCTGTAAAAAGTCTAGTTTTTAATATTTTTATACACTCGAAAGACAAAGAAGCAAATAAATATTTTTTGACCATTTATTTTTTATCTGAAATGGTTCGAATTTTTGTTTTAAATAGTCTTATTATTTAAGAAACCTCAGCTTCTTTATCGTGATATTTTTTTTTAAAGTATTATTTTATAATTACATCGCGGTATTAAAAACCACACTGAATTAAATAAGAAATAATAATGTACAGGACTTAAAATACTTACTATTCTTAGGTTAAAGAAACAAATTTGTGCTTACAAAAATATATTAGAGTAAGTTAGATTTTAAAAGATAGCCGTGACCTGCACTCTAAGAAACCATTGATGTTAAAGGTGCATTGCTGTCCTATGTGACCGGGATGTTACAGTAGACAAGAACTTTACCGTTACCCTCCCTCCCCCAAAAATAGTTCTTGCATTTTATTTCCTCCAACAACCTTAGCAGTGATGCCAGGTTCATTGTTATTACAGCAGGTTCGCTGTAGTTTAGCTATTTTTTTTTTCGTTTTACTGTATACTGTATCACAAAAATACAGTGTATGAAATTTACTGTATTAAGTTAATAAATAAGATTTACTGGATTAAGTCAAAAGTCTACGTTAAACGAAATACAATTATGCTCTAACTCTCATACATAAATGATCAGGAAATCATACAAAACAGTCTACTTTCTTTGAATGGTGTCTCTGTGACTATCTGGCAAAAGACAAAAATTCGACCAAATGTAAATCTATGGTTTTTGAATATAGTTTTTGGAATGTAGCCTGTAAAGCAATTTTGTAACTTTAAGGATATCCAAACGTGATTTTACGTTGAATTTGTAAGTAACGAAATAAATTCAGTTACCACAATTTGAGTATCTTCACGCCCATATCCACGCAAAATAGGCAGAGGCACAATCAGGACACATATGACTAGTCGAAGACACTGTCCCACAATGTGATAGGTGGCAAGCATATCAAAACCCGGGCAACGTTTTTCTATTTGAAAATTGAAAATATATTTTACTTTCTGTTGCCCGACTCGTAGATCGAACCCTGGACCTAAAGCAGTCACGTCCAACGTAGGGCCGCTAGACCACAAAGGCTATCACACAGACAACAGAAGTCACAATACAGATCATAGTTCGGCAGCAGAACCTCGTTTTGATACCGCAATGCCACCAGTTTTGTAAATTTTGTACCGTTAGGTACAAAGTTGTAGCTATCCCTAAAAAAAATTATGATCTCTCAGAGTGAAACGGATATTGACTAATATTTATTTTACTTTTATTTACTGTAAAATCACTGTATTTTACTTTCTGATTTACTGTATTTTTATACCAAACTATTGTATTTTTATGTCCAAAACACTGTAAATTTACAAATCTGACCTGGCAATACTGAACCTTAGATACTTGGCATATACAAACAAATGATTTTAATTACTAAGTTTATTCCTAGATAAACAATAAACCGATACATTCAAAAACCTTTTCAGAGTCGAATCAAAAACCCTTAAATTATCCTTACTCCATTATAATATTACCCGTTAAAAAACAGAATTACCTTATATAAAAACAAGCAGATGTATGCAGGTACCTATAAATCATAGTGATTTTGTGGGAACGTAAAGATACCACAAGTGTTTCAGAGAACCGGTGTTTATTTTGAGAGATGGAGGCGATTTTAAGGTTTTACTGCCGGCGGCTACATAAGCATAGTCAATGACTGGCGATATTATACCGACGGACCATGATAATATTAATAGTCCGGTATCGATGGCGGCGATAAATTTGTCTGTATATTCAAGTTACATCAATCATGTGTTGGTAATTGAAAACAGCTGTGTTTGAACTATTGGTGAAACTAGTATAATGTTTATAATTAAAACAAAATAATAATATGGCAGTTTTAGCACTTCTTCGGATAATTTTTAACATATTTAAAAAAAAAACTTTAGGATTTGAATACCATTCGCCTCTCGCTGGTGATTTTCTATTGGGGCTCCTAAATGTCAATGTCCAGTTAGATTGACAAGTAATGCCAAAATGTCAGTGCTCACAACTGCCATGTTCCTGTTTAGAAAGAAGGCAAAATACGCTTTTAGCTTCCCAGCGTCAAGCCAGTTTTCAGTTTAAAAGGGAAGCCTATTTCTTTCCTTCAAAACTGTACACTTTTATTCGCTTACCAATTTTATGATAAAAAATGCTAAACTAAAAAAAAAACGTAACGTCTAGCTCGTGTTTGCTGTCGGGTAAATAAAATTGTGAATCACCAATTAAAATCTAATTTATAATGGACTTAAAACTAGGTAGTTAATACCTCTGTGGTCTAGCGGTTCGGTATTAGACTTAACTTCAGGAGGTCCCAGGTTCGATCGCCGGGTCGGACAACAAAGAGTCAACAAAGAGTCGGAATAATATGTTAAATTTCTTAATGACAACAACGTCTCCATTTCCACCTACTCTTATCACATTGTGGGATTAGTGTCTGCAGCTAGTCGTAAGTGCGTTGGTTGCGTTTCTGCCTATCACTTCCGGATATAGCTGTAAAGATATTTTTAGCTATACGCGTCAATATATTTAAAGCGTGACGTCACGCTAGTCATACTTTTAAATAAAATGGATAACCATATTTGTGATATCAACTTTTTAAGGCCATTTTGTGGTTGTACACACTAGGTAGTCCATTAAATTTTAATATACACAATTAAATTAAATTTAAAAGTATTTTTGTAAACGGCATGGACATTAAATTTAATTTCCATTCTTAATCGACTAATAAGAAGTAAGTAATGTTTGTAGCAGCTGGAACTCAAGCAAGACAACCGACGGGAGGTGCCCAGCGGGAAGCCTCTACAATAGCGCCCAAATTAAAAGGAACCGTAACAGTCCAAGAGCTTATGACGAATTTTCAGTAAAAGTTTTAACCACTAATTTTGAAAATGTAAAAACATTAATATTAAGTTTGAAAAAAAACTGTCAACTACAAAAGATCTTGAATGGTGTTATTTCTCATATTGAAAGCAGATTCATATGCTAATTTTATCCCTTGCCTCAAGAAAGCGTTTTAAAATCATGTATATTAAAGTACATAACTAACTTTAAAACGACATTTGAAGGCAGATTTTTTCGTAGCCGATAGAGTTTCGATCAGCACATTTAAAACACACATCATATGTAATGATGATCAAAAGATATTACAACGAATACAAAAAATAATATATTATGGAAGTTTTGTTGCGCCGTTTATTGCTGTAAAAGCTAACTGCAGCATATCTATTTTTTTGGGCTTGGTTTTTTTCAATCTGTACATAATTAGAAGAATCAAGAACTGTAACTTCATATTTTTAGTTCTTATTTTTAAAATCATTTGAACAAAGGTAACAGGTTTACATTTTCATTCCAAACATGAAGTCTATCAATATTTTTTTGTTTTTTTTTTAACTGACAAGACAGATAGAGAATAAGTACACTGCCCCCTTATGGCAAGATACAAACGGGGCTTATAGACATATTACAGCTATCTAGTGACTAGTGTGCTAAGTCCACGGTACAAGTTTACCAACTAACCTACCGTCTGAACTTTAAAACGAAACTAACATTACGGTAGCAGGAATTGGTAAAGCGGTTGACCTTTTCTACCCATGAAGTTATTACACGAAACCCTACCAATGCCTCTAATCTGCAGGGCAAGAAGGCAAGTGCTCTTATCTAAACAGGACATACGGACCAACACATGGAGAATTTGTTCTAAATATCACACAAAATTTCAAGTAGACCAAATACCTACAGTAAAACAGTAACGAGCTCTGAGACTATAATTGTTTCGACTTAAAGCTCGCTAAATTTATTACTCTAAAGTTCGTATTCTTTGTTTCGGTCACTAATGAGATTCGAATGCAACTGTTATTTGAGATCTTGAGGTCAGATTAAAAGTCCTATTTATTTTTTTATTTCAGTAAATACTCTTTATTTTGGAATCAAGATGTGATAACCCCATCACGCAATGATGGCAATCTTGTAATTTAGGATAAGAAAATATGCTACTCTAGTAGATTAGCGAAAAGTAAATCACCTCTGTGTTCTAGCGGTTCAGGTGTTGGACTTGACTTCATGAGGTCCCGGGTTCGAATCCCGGGTCGGACAACTAAAAGAAAATGTGGTTTTTCCAATTTCCTTTTAAAAATTGTTGCTCGGGATTGGATTTGTGCCCGGTTGGCGAAAGGCTTGCCACCTATCACATTGTGGGACTTAGTGTCCGGCTAGTCGTGGCACGTGGGTGCGTCTGCCTACCTTTTCGGGAATATGGGCGTGAAGATACTTTTTTAGAGCGAAAAGTCACCATAGCGTCAGTGCTCGCCATGGTTGTGTTCAGTGACGAAAAGTAGGGAAGTCGGTAGACTTGCAATTGTGGCACAACATTTCCAAAATAAGATTTCAACTCATCAACAACATCTTTAATAAATGTTTGTTTTACTAATTATATTATATCAAAAATTATTTAAAACTATCTCAATAGGAATTATTGTCTACTTGTAGGTACACAAGATTTTTATACTAATAATCTACAATAGTGGTTAGCGTACACGCCTGCCTCCAACGACTAATTCTATTACCGGGGCAGGTATTTCTGATGGTAAGAAATACACGTCGACAAAAAACACCGAATATGTTATCGGTAGGTATAATCTGAAAGCCTGAGAGTAAGCTTCCTATATAAAGTACTAAGAATTTAAATTTATCAACTAACGCACCCTTTAAATTACATAACGATAATTATAACAACAATCGTTTATCTATAATAGTTACAGCGAGAAATATTTATATGTTTTATAAATACTTATGGATTTTATTTTATTATATTTATATCCTTGGACGAATTACACAAATTGATCTAACCCTATATGCTTGTGATAGGGGTGTTAATTAACGATACTACTACATATAATTACGTAAATAGATACCAAAATAAATTAAAAAACACCGAGACCCGAAAAAACAGATATAAATGTTCATCGCTATTCACTAAAGCTGACATGTCTACAGTATGACCAAGTTCCTAAAATAAAATAAAGATAAAAAAAAATTATCACAGAAATAGGTACCCTCGAAATCGAACAAGTAGATTTAGGGCTGTTCGCTAACCCCTAATCAATTCAGACAAGTCGCAAAATCTATCATCTACTAAAAATAAAAGTGCATGTGTACTAATAATGCACAATGAGAAAACACAATCACATAACTAAAATCCAACCAAGATGGAATGAAAACGTATAAATTTATTTCACGTAATTGGGTTGCAATCAGGGATACTAGTTCATAGAAATACTTAAAAAGATACCAGAATAAATTTAACAAACACCGAAAACCAGAAATATAGACATCTATGTATATCACATAAATACCTACCTCGGAAATGGAACTAGTCAGTAGAGTTAGGGCTGTTCGCTAACCCTTAACTAACTATAACAAGTCGCAAAATCTATCATCTAGTAATAATAATAGCAAATGTGTACTAATTATGCACAATGAGATAACAAAATCACTTAACTACCATCCAACCAAGATGGAATGAAAACATATACATTTTATTACACGTAATAGGGTTGCAAAAACCCCTCAAGATTATGGAACAAGCCTTAATAGTTAATGTATTTTTTGTTGACGGTACAGGTAATTTAACTTTATAAAGGGGTTTTGTGCAAGTGCTGCCATGATTATAGAAAATTGCATCCTCATAGGCGTAGAGATTGCGAATGCAATTGGGATGTTATCTCATGGTAATAAAGTTTATAATAAATTGTTATATCAAACACCGCGGGTGGTCGACGACGTTTAAAGAAAACAAGAATGCAATATTTATGGTGGGATGGCTATTTCTAAAAATCGATACGAAAAAAAATAATTAATATGCACCGCGTGCTAAGCTTCATTGGTATTTTAGATCTCGAATCAATAAACTTCTTGGAATCGATTAGCCATCGGCGAATTTCTCGAAATAACTTTGACTTCTGTGCGAAAGGTCGTTGTATAATTAAGCATGATTCATTTTGGATTTAACTAATTGGATGATACTTTTTATTGATTATGAAAATAAATCAGTGTTTTAAAATGATTCTTTTATAATCCCCCGTGTTGGTTCGGGCTCCTTTGTAGAATAGACCATCTGCCTTCCTTGCCAGGTAGCTCGTAAAAGGCGAGCATACGCTTACCATCACTAACACCGTGACATCCGACTAGGTGGTAGAGTTTGG
>NJDC01001542.1:91926-103966 GCA_002245475.1 Calephelis virginiensis
TGTCTCTAGGCGGCGTGAATTTCTTACCATCAGGAAATCCGTCTGCTTGTTTGCCTTTCTATAACATAAAACATAATAATAATAATCTAAGGAATTAAAACCTTTATAAAAGTAATGTAATAAGAACGCCTCTATGGTCTAGAGGTCCGGTGTTGAACTTAACTCCCGAACCGGGCAACAAATGAAAATGTGTTATCAACTTTCTAAATAAATAAATAGGTAAATGAATATTCCTGTACTAGTTACACATGTTGAATCTAACCCCAAAGTAAGCAAATTATATGTTTGTGTTATGGGTGTTAGTAAACGATTTGTATAGATAAAAATACTTAAATAGATACCAGAATAAACTTAATGAACACCCAGACCCGAAAACGCAGGCACTTAGTAGAACTTCATGTTTAATACACTTGTAAACCAAAAAAAAATTTCTTCACGCTCATATCCCCGAAGAGTTAGGCAGAGGTACAACCAAGGCACCCACGACTAGCCGAAGACACTAAGTCCCACAATGTGATAGGTGGCAAGCCTATCGCCAACCGGGCACATTTCCAATCCCGACCAACATTTTTTTTTAGTTAGAAAATTGGAAAAATCCAATTTTCTTTTTGTTGGCTGACCCGGGATTAATACACTTAAATGTTTAATACACTTGTAAACCAATGTTGTTTTATATTAATTTAATTAATAAAGGTTACAGTTTCTAATAACAATAGCCTTTAAGGTGTCGGCTTTAAAATTATTAATCCAATTAATATTAATTGTTATCTTGTTTATCGTTTATTTTAACGATCCAATTTCTATATTTATACTATTTGACTGTTTTTAACAATTTAATTGTTAATAAAACCCAATTTATTTTTGTTGCCCGACCTGGGGTTCGAACCCGGGTCCTCATGCAGTCAAGTCCAACAACTGGACCACTAGACCACAGAGGCGAAATTTAAAATATGTAAATACGAGGAGATAAAGAAAAAGTAATTCTTTTATTTTATTATTGTAGATCCAATTCTGGTTACTGTGGTGTAATAAATCGAGGCAATATTTTTTTACAAGCACCAGAGAACATCTATAGTCCATAAATTAGGCTTTGCCGGCCCCGAGACAGCCTCTTTTCACACGAGACCTTTGTGTATAAACAATTTACTATTTGATCATTTTTGCATGGTAGCTCAAATATCGTACTTTTCAATAGAATTTACAATTTTTATCGTCGGCACTTGGTGCAATTCCATTGTAAATTTTTTTCACTAACATTTGTAAAATTTTTACAAGAGTTACCACAGTACAATTTGTAGCAATTCAGAATACAAGGCAGTCTAACTAAGCTTTGACTAATTACACATCTAAAAATTATTAATGTTATTATAAAAAATAAATGAAATATGGCTACATAGTAGATCACCGACTTGTGTGTATTTCTGGTGCCATAGCATCAGTGCTTGCAATATAGTGTTACGTGTTGAAAGCCGGTAAGCCGGCCGGGCGACGGGCTTGTAGCTTAAACATATAGCCTAAGATCCGGTAGCTTGCACACGCACCGGCCACTTTTGTGGTTCCTATAACCTACGGTTATTTCCTACTCATAATAAAAAAAGTTGCCTGTTTGTTATCCCCGAAGGAGTAGGCAGAGGTACAGCCACCCACGGTTAGCCGAAGACACAGTGTCATAGGTATCATCCTTATCTCCAACCGGACACATATCCAATCCCGAGTAACGATGATTTAAATATTCTTATTGCCCGATTTTTGTTGTTGTCAAATATGGGAATTACTAATACCTGGACCTCAGGGGTGATTGGTACCTTATAATGTAACAAATGTAAGAAATAACAGTATAAATACAACAGTAATAAAGTCATAAAAAGTAAAAGTAAGTAAAATATGTTAATGGCCATATCCCCGAAGAGGTAGGCAGAGGCACAACCAGGACACAACGTGATAGGTGGCAAGCCTGTCGCAAACGGGCTACACGTCCAATCCCGGGCAACTTTTATTAAAAAATTGAAAATACATTTTATAATTTTGTTGGTGCCCGACCTGGGGATCAAACCTAGGACCTCAAGAAGTCAAGTCCGACGCCGGACCACTAAACCACTGAGGCTACTTGATATAAAACATATAGAATTAATAAACTAACGGTATTCAAAATATGCTATTAACCCAAATTAACCACAAACTGTGATGTAATACTTTTTTTAAATTATTATCAAAAGAATTTCGACATTTTTGGTCTTAAGAACTCTAATTAATTTGAATGATTAGAATATTTTTTTGAAAGTCACGCTTCGTGTGTCAAATGTCAACTTTGAAAAAATGAATTGAAATTGAATTTGTCAAATGACAAGTACTTTTTGACTCTGGTTAATGAATAATTCTCGTACCTGACATTGGCTAAATAAGTCGTGAAAAACAATTGAAAGCCATATTTATAAAAGAAGAAGAATGAATAATATTTATCACAATTGAAATATGGCTGCACTCAGAGACGTCATATATATTTTAATCAGTCATTAAGTCGACATTTTGTAGAGAAAATTGTGACTTAATGATAAATCAAATGTTAATTGATATCTCTGAGTGCGATTGATAGAAATTTGCTAATGGTAATCTAAAAATTGTGACATTGTTTCGTAATTACTTGAAAATTCAACGAAATATAAACCATTTAAGATGCAATATGGTCTGAGTAAAATAACATACTTGCTGCTTATAAAGTCAAACTATGGTAACTTTTGAAAACGTTTTTTTGATTGCGACAACTGAAAAAATTCTAAAACAATGATGGTGAAAATTCTTGTGCAAACGTCAGTCGGTATAATTTGAGAGCTAAGATTCAAAGATTGAGAAAAAGAGGAGATTCTATATTCGAAATGGATATTATCGTCTTCAAAAAGTAATGTGTCTTGGGCGCCTAAATTCTTACGTGTTTCCAGTAACTTCTTCGCACTGACTTTAAACATATTAAATAATCATAATGCTCAGGTGATCCCATTGCCATAAGTTAGAGTTTGACGATAGAATCATCTGTGTAATAGTTGCTGTTGAAGACCTATATTTCCAGTATTTCTTCCAACATTAGCGAACCGACTTCAAACATATTTTTATTTCAGCATCATTCCTGGGTATGGTAATGGAATGCCTGAAAAATCGAAATTTTTATATATGTAGACGACCTAATGTTGCAATTAAAGACTACAGTTATGTAGTTCGATTTTTTTATAAATTATTGCTAAATAACTAAGCTGAAGTTTAAAGATTAATATTATTATTAAAATATGTAACCATAATAAAAAAACAACCTAGGCCTGGGGCTCCGGGGTTGAAATTGACATTATGGTAATAAAAATAAAAAAAATTTAAACGACTCTTAAAAAGGAGAAGGTTCTCAACTTTAAGCTTTTTTTTTGTTTTTAGTAACCCAATTACTCAGCTAATAGCAAAGTGGTTTTGAAGTTTCTTTTTTAGAAAAACAGGTCAAGGTTCTGAAATGGTCCCATATTAATTTTATCACGATCCGACTATACTCTATTTTTTTTACAAACGAGTACCGAAAAAATGTACTGCATTGTTATTGGTCTACATAATCAACAAAAATATTTTAATCAATCAGAACTTGTCATTACAATTTGGCAATGAGAACAAAGGCGTTGTGCCCGCCTCTCTTAACTCTACATCTCAACGAAAAAGCGGATTTTTTAGCTAAGGTTGCAGCTTCTGACGGAGTAGATATGGCTGTTTCTCCCTACTTTATGGAAATTTTACCGATTGTTAAAAAACAATGTCTTAAGGTAATAATAAGGTAATAAAGGTTTAAGGTATCTGGTATCGTACAATTCAGGCAGAACCAATGAATTACCCTTGGATCAATGTCTGTCATTTAAATAGAGGTTATTATACTGTTACTGCCTTAAGACTGCGTTCGGGACACATTCCATTGAATAGTTTTGGATTTTTAATGGGTAAAACACGATCTAACTGCAACAAATGTGGAAAAATAGAGGACGTATATCATATGTTAATGGAATGTGTTCGGAACAAGGATCAAAGGAAAGTCATAGGCAAAGACCTACACAATATTTTTTGGGCTGTCGGTGGTTGTATTAGTATTCTAGCAAATCCGACATCGGATTCTGCTGGAATACTATACAAACTAGTTACACTTGGATTAAAAATTAGGGCTTGTGAATAGTGGATATAAGTTGGAGGTCGTATTAGAGCGACATAGTCGCGAAGCGACAAAGCTCTTCAAAATAGATTTAAAAAAAAAACTCTACATCTCACTTTGTTAGTATCGGAAATATGCGAGGAACATAGCCAGTACTCGTTTGTTAAAATATACTGTAGTATTTTATGAGTTATACTTAAAAATGCTAAATGGACATTGCAAAATGTATGCATTATTATGCATTACAACCAGTGGGATTTTGATTGGGACCATGTCGGTATAATTTGCTATCATTGGAAAAAAGAATGATCAATCGTGACGTGGTACCCAATGATTTGAAGTCGGTTTTGCAGTTTTAATGCGCTTAATTATTTCCACGTGCGGTTGTCGATCGCTAAAACACATGACATATATAAAGTACTAAAGTACAAGCTTAATAATTGCCATATTTTTTACAAGTGTCAGAGACGAGAAAACATTTCCAACTCTATTAATTACGGTTTGTCGGTTGTGTGAGAGGATACATCAACATTCGCTATTCGCAATTAAAATTGGCGACATTGTTGGCTATACTTTAATTTGTTTAAAGCTTAATTAAATATATTTTAAGCTCTTGATCAATGACCTTACAATTTAACCGTTTAATTTTTAATAGATGATTAAGCAAGGATTTCGTCATACTTTTGTTATAAGTCGTTTTAAGTTTAGCTTTTTTTAAATTAGACATTAATAATAATTAATGATCACAGATACAAATCTGGTACAAATTTGTTGGCATATTTCCTAGATTAGAACTAAGATTGCATCTAATCCTGACACTTTAGCGACAATTCTCATAATTGTCATATAAAATAATAAATAATTATCCCTGGACAAGATACACGAATTGAATCTAACCCTAAAGTAAGCAAATAATTGGTTACTAGCGTTCCGTCCTGGCTTCGCACGGATATAAAATATACTTAAACCTTCTACTTCCATTACTTTATCTATTAAAAAACCACATCAAAATCCGTTACGTAGTTTTAAAGGTTTAAGCAACAAAGGGACATAGGGACAGAGAAAGCGACTTTGTTTTATACTAAGTAGTGATATTTAAATAGATACCAGAATATCTTTAATAAACACCCAGACCTGGAGAACTAAATGTTTGAGCCTCTTAGTTGGTCGGTGTAGTTAGGCGTGTCCGCTAGCAACTCGACAAATTCCATGATAATTGATAGTTTGCACACGTAGCGTAGGATCCGCGCCACAAGTTGGCAACGCACCAGTTACATCTACAGTGTTTATAGAAAATCATTTCTCAAAACCATGAAAGCCGCCTGCTTTTTCCACCGCAAAAAAAATCAAATGCAGTGAGTGCTACCACTCTGGAAGTAAAATCAGAAGTGAAAACATTATAACGTAGGCATTGAATTAGAAATAAAAGCTGCACGAATTATAACTATAAAAGGACTTTTATTTATATGGTAAAATACACTATTCATATAATTGATTTTGTTCGAATACAAAAAAAAATTGTTCTCGTTGCGGCCTCGCTGTGTGCTAGCTTGAAGATCTCCCAGACTGCGAAACGTAAATCACAGTATGAAATACGGCGACAAAATACAGTGGTTTTACTCTCCTTCCAACTTACGAATTTGCGATTAGTATGGTTACTCCTAAATCTCGACTTCATGTAATTTGGAAATTGGGATAGTATGTATCATTTTAGGTATTTTTGAACACAGTTCTCTTGAATTATAAATACTCAGGTAATAAATAAAAAGTGATTTTTTTATCGTATTCGTGAAACATTTTTGGAATTCAATGTTAATAAATTGCTATTATAGTGTTCAAAAGTATCTAAAATAACACATTCGATTCCAATTTCCGATCGTATGAGATCGAGATTTTCACATTTCACAAGACATTTACACATCTTGACGCAAGTTTACCCTTTTGTCCCATCACAAAAAATGCACAACTTCGCTAAAGAAGTTTACACTTCAAAAATAACCCTACAAAGATTTAAGCTCTACATAGGCATAGACATCGCCTCTGTGATCTAGCGTTCCAGATATTAGACTTGACTTCATGAGGTCCCGGGTTCGATTCCGGGTCGGGCAACAAATAGAAATTTGGTTTTTCCAATTTTCAAAAAAATATTGCTCGGGATTAGATATGTGCCTGGTTGGCGATATGCTTGCCACCTATCACATAGTGGGACTGTGTTTTCGGCTAGTCGTGGGTGCCCTGGTTGTGCCCCTGCCTACCTTTTCGGGGACATGGGCATGAAGATACTTTTAGACTTAGTATTGAACCCCTTTTATCATTTTATGAAAGATATCATGATGTAAAAACAAATTATAATAAAAAGGCGTTCCCACGTAACCGGAAGCGTCGGATCGCCACGCTTCGGTACTTCGGTCTTTCACTATTGTCCCTTTGTTCCTACTTAGCCTCGTCAAGCTCTCAAAAGAGCGGCGCTTTCAATGGATCTAGTTTGGCTCACTAATTCCTATTGCTTTCGTTCCACACCATTTTCTTTATGTATGGATCACATTTGTTTAATCAACAGGAAAACATTTCTCCTTTACTGTTAACGCGTTTCAAGTGGGATTGGTTACTTGACTCATTTACCTATAGTTATTAAAGTTTTGAAAATTAAGTAAATATCCTTGGATTACACAAATTAATAAAATCCCAAAATAAGCAAATTATCTGACTGTGTTATCGATTACATAGAAAATGCTTAAATAAATACCAGTATAAATTTTATTAACACTCGGGTACATAAATACAGATAGGTGTTCATCACACAAATGCCAGCCGGAGTCCGGAATCGAACCCGAGCCTAGCGGTTGAACTAACAATTTTTTGTCAAAAGCAAAACTAGTGGCAAAAGTCGGTTTAACATTAAGTACTAGTAGTCATCCGCAGTTTAGTCCAAATAATTAATCACTCGCTACGGCATAAAATATGTCATTTCATTAAAAGTAAAAAAACGTCATCACAAAATCCCGGCAGATCCAATGAAATGAAAATGTCTACAGGTAAAAGTATTTTCAATATAGTTTAAGTAGTTTCAGTGATAATTTCCAATAAACCAGGTACATAGAAGCACATAGAGTATCTGCCCGACCTTTTAGGAGTGCAGTTGCATTCTCCTTATGATGCTTCGGCTAAGAAGCGAAACGTAAGTTGAAGTTCTAGTAGTGTGTGTATTGTTGGTGCTAAAAACAGTTTAAAAGTGTGTTTTGTGTGGAGCTGGATATATTTTAGTGTCTTCAGCTTCCGGTAAGTCCGTTTCATTCATAACGCACTGTTTTCTCTGGTTTATCAAAAATGAATTCATTTCTCTGGCGGAAAATTGGAAGTTAAATAATTTTATTTGGATTTAGGTACCGATTTCCGCAAAGTAACGCCTTCTTCTATCAATCATTTTACTGGTTTTAGTGATTATTTCCAAAAAACTTACAAACCTGTTAAATTACTGTAACATTAAAATAAACAATAACCATAATGAAACCCATCCGTAGGATAGCTAAAAATCATCTATCCCGTAACTTTCAAACAAAAAGCAACTAAATCGGTCCAACCGTTCAAAAATTATAAAAAACACACAAACACACAACAAACTTACACATCGCCTCTGTGGTCTAGCGGTCCGGGTGTTGGATTTGACTGCATGAGGTCCCGGGTTCGAATCCCGGGTCGGCCAACAAAAAGAAAATTTGATTTTTCCAATTTTCTAATAAAAAAAAATGTTGGTCGGGGTTGGAAATGTGCCCGGTTGGCGATAGGCTTGCCACCTATCACATTGTGGGACTTAGTGTCTTCGGCTAGTCGTGGGTGCCCTGGTTGTACCTCTGCCTACCTACACACAACAAACTTATTATAACCCATTTTCGTCGGTTGTTTAATAAATTAGTACGAATATTTAACCAATCGTTTAAATATTTGTATAGATATCTAAAATCACAAACTCTGCTCCAAATCCAATAAAGCGTGCTTGAAGCCTGTTTAATTTTCAGCAACTTGGGCGAATTGTTATTTCACAACTTATCGACTGTATTATATACTACTAGCTGGTGCCCGCGATTTTGTACAAGCGTTGAAGTAACTTTTGATATCTACCTATGAGTATATATTATATGAATATCCATCTGTAGTTTTTGCGTGAAAAGTAAAGAGAAAAACAAACATATTAAATTTTAAATAACCCTTGTTTTGGGTTCTCTTTACTGTTTTAGTATGTGTATAAAAAAAAATATAATGTTATATGTATATAAAATTCTCGTGTCACGATGTGCGTGATTGAACTCCTCCAAAACGGCTTGACCGATACTCATGAAATTTTTTGAGCATATTTAATTGGCCAACATCTATTATGGTGACCTACCCCATTTTTTTTAAATAAAATTACATTTAAAATATAGCAGAACAACATCTGTCGGGTCAGCTAGTAGCATTTAAAAATATTATATACACTGTAAAGTATTTTATAGTATCGCCAATGTGTTGCAGCGGTCTGGCGTCGGACTTGACTTCTGAGGTCCAGAGTTCAATCCCCAGTTCAAGCAACTAAAAAACTAACTAGAAACTGCATATTTTCCATTTTCCATTGGATATGTGCTCGGTTCTCAACAAACCTGCCATCTACCACATTGTGAGGGTTAGTGTCTTCTACAAGTCGCGGGTACCCTGGTCGTCTGTCTGTCTATTAATTTTACAAGCGTGAGTATACATTTTCAAATAAAAATCCGATTTAACCTTTACTTAAGCAGAACTCGGTGTTAGAATTAAAAAAAAAAACTAATAAATGACATTTAAATATATCTATTGTTAAATTGAAATCATAAATCTAGTTGCTAAAATACAAAATTTAAATAAAATCGAAGCTTGAAATACAATATTGTAATATACTTGTAAACCAAAACTCTTTAATGGCCCTCAACTAATAAATTTTTAACTACTAATTGGCAGGACGAAACTAAATTCGTATCTCCATAGAACTGATGCTAGTTAATGGAATCTGCAAGCGGAAAACTTTCTGAATATTAAAATATACACTGGTCAACATTTACACCTTTGAACGTAAAGTATCTTTACCCTGTGTCCCCGAAGAAGTCGGCAGAGGTACAACCAGGACACCCACTACTAGCCGAAGTTACAATCTTATAATAGTGACACACCCATCGCCAACTGCGTACATAACAAATCCAGGGCAACTGTTGTAAAAAAATTAAAAATGCTTTTCATTAGAAAATTGAAAAAAGAACATTCATTTTTGTAGACCTACCAGGCGATGGAACCCGGGACATCATTAAGGTAAGTCCAACATCGGCGTTTAACAGACCTTGGAACATTTGAAATATTAAACATTTACTTTTTAACTCTCGCTGTAAAGCCAAAAACAGGTTTTTAAGTTTAGATATTGTTATGGCTTGTTATAATAATAATCAAAGTAAAGTCAATCACAATTGTTTAAATACGTAATTAGTTTTACTTAATAAATAGAATTTTTACTAAAAAAAGCTTGAATTAATAGCACATAAGTCCAATTGCAGATAAAATACAATATCACGATGTATATAAACTTTCAATAGCCCCGAACCAACAAATTGGTATAACAAAACTAAATTCGTATCTCCATCGAGCCCACTCTATGTAATTGAATCTATATAAGCAGAAACTAACTCCACAGAAACCTTCTGAATACTAAAATAGAACACGATCAACATTTAATCAATCTTTTGAATATTTGAAAAGATAACCAAAATCGTGCTCCGACAAAAGATCTCATATGCGGCGGACTAAATTCCTAAACAATACTTCATCAACTAGCGAACTCGGTCGACACGTCATTTCATGGTCCATCGGCTATTACTCTGTTTAGCACTTCTATTTGCCTAGAAAATTTTTACGTGAGACCTTCGCCTTAAATTTGTAAAACAAGCGGAATTTCTATTTTGAAACTGTATTTTGAAATGTACTCGCGACTTTGTGACTTTTGCAGTGCATTAAATTGTTAAGTAGACGTTCTTGTTATAGACAGGCCAAATTTGAATTCATAATATTATTATGTGACATACTATGGTATGATTGGAATTTATTACAAAGTACGATCACCAACTAAAGATAAGAAAAAGAAACCGATGACCTATACATGCAAATGTTTCTGCAGAAAGAAATTGATTTCAAGAACAAAATTAATAATCAAAATTGAGCTATTTAGCAAAAAGTTTTTAGTTGAAAAAAACATGTTGAGAGATTTGCGCATCTTCCTTAGTTAACCAAAAGCAAAATGGAAGAATTATAATAATTGGTAAGTCGCTATATCATAATTTTTGTAATTACTTATAGAAATCTGCTATTTTGTATATATTTTTGGATGTTTTACTTCTCCAATTATGGACGGATTTTTAAGGTAATAAACTCAGAGGCTAATTCCTTATAAATTTTATTAGGATCCAAAAAAGATCACAATTGAGCTGTATTTTACAATGCTTAAAAATGCTTTTTTTATTATTGTTAAAGCCAACAGCGTTTACAAACAATAATTACCAATTCGATACACAAATAATTAGGCTAATTACAGGTTTTCTATAATTAATAATATTATTGGAAGTGATAAGGTATGAAATTCATAAAATGGTATTTTATAACGATATAGATTTTGAGTATATAGTATACCTAATAATTTAATCCATTGAAATTCGATAACAATAATTATACAACACTTAAATAGCGAAACTGTTTTTAAATGGCAATAAAAAAACATAATACTCATTGAAAGGGATCACATAGTTTTGCATCTAGAAATAAAGTATTATTCATTAAGTAGGTATACTTAAATGACGTGTTTATGAAATTGGCATAGGATTTTTACATTTAACTTAGACAATTAGGCGCATGCTTATATATTTTTCCAAATAGTTGTTTCAAACAAACAAAACATAAAAACAAACGAACAAACATCTTGCTGAACTCGTGCAAATAAGTCCAATCCATTTTAATAAACCCGGGATTAGACAGATCTATTCCAAGCCTGGTACAATAGTAAATTTAATATGACCTGAATTGCCTACAGTGAAATTAACGTCAAACTTTGATTGGCGTTTCTACTAATCCGACGATTAACTTTGACAGGTCGTACTCAGCGTTTATCAAAGTAAAAGTCTTTTACTTAGTATAGTGTACTCAATTAAATAAGCTGTGTAATAAGTGTTAATTACTATTGTGTTAATAGAAAGGTTTTTAAGTTGCCGGCCTTACATATCTTAGTGACCTAATTTCGTACTAGGTATATAAATAAATCTATATAGGGTATGTTCGGCTGTTTGCGTCCACCCCCCAATTCGCGTCCATTTCGCGGACACCGTTTAAAAACCCTTAAAAATAAGTGTACTAACAAACTAGAAATCAAAAGTTGATTCTGCCTATAATACAATTTATCAGAAACACACATACACAGACAAAAGAACTGTTTACATAATTTTTCTTGTTTAAAAAAATAATGAATCTCTTTCTTCTTTCTTTAGGTTTTGACCTTCACGTTAGTATTTAGCCATTAGTCAAGTACAAATTTGCATCAAATTTTATATCAATTTCAATTAATTTTAATTAGTCATCAGTCATAAGTCATCAGGAAGTCATGTCAGGCTCTTGCACACCACAATGTGGTAGAATATGTTGTATTCTTAAATATCTTTATAACAACTTTTTAACACACATATTCCGCAAATAAATAATTTTCATTTCATTTCATTTCATTTCATTGGGTAAAGCGGTGGCCAGTTTACTCAAGCTCATGTAATGAGATTTAGCGGCAACGAGGAAATACACGATACGCTAATTTCTTCATGATTATTTCATTTGTGCACTTTC
>NJDC01001542.1:104394-124904 GCA_002245475.1 Calephelis virginiensis
GGGTTTTATTTTGTTTTTACCATTAGTAATATGCTTATTAAAACAGCCAATTTGCGTCCACATAATTATGGTAATAGAAAAAGATACAGATGTCGAAATTTACCTGGACACAAACTGTCCAGGTAAATTTCGACATGGACGGATTATACTATATACCAGTTTGCGTCCACTTGTTTATTAAATACTTAATCTTAAGTAATTGTTTTATAAAATTAAATCAGACAGTTATAGATAGGTGGTAGCCGGTAGAGAGCATTGTATCGTCCCATCGGGGCTAGTACCCACCACCGCTCTGTAAGGGAACAAGGGAATTAAACTGTTTCGGCCTTCTTCCACTTATACACAAACAGCTGTATGATAAATTTAAATACATCAAGACAACGAAGTTGACAAAGGTGTAACTAGGCACGCACGATTAGCCTAAGATACTTAGTTCCACAATGCGATAGATGGCAAACCTGTTGCCAACCGGGCACATGTTCTATTCCGGATGACGGTGTTTTCATTAGAAAGGAATAAAGATAAAAATCATATCAAGAACGAAAGAGGGAACACGATAGGTAAAAATAGTTATGAAAAAATTGAAGAAACTAAACAACTTTGTAAAATGGACTTTGTAAATCTCTAAAATTGACTACCTGCAGATCTAACAAAATCTTTTAAAGATTTTAAAATGTCTATATTCTAAAATTAAGATATTGTGGATGCATAAAAAAATAAAGATTATATAACCTAGTGGTGACTTGCCTGTTATAAACAATTGATTATGTGATTTTGGGCTCCGAATCATCTGAGCTGCAAACAGTAATGAACTAATGAATGACGATTGGAAAGAAAAAGGCGTGTCTACATTTGAATGCAAATAAAAAACCAAAATAACACATGAAAGAGATGTAGTCAGAACGTTTTCAAGAAATTTAGTAGACATAGTACCGCTGGAACAAATAAATGAATTAGATTATCCCGGTAGTGCTTTTTGCAGGGATAGTTTGACTGACGGCAATCGTAACAATAAGATCAGAGAAAAAGTGAAATTAAAAATAATTAATTTTGTTACAATAATGAGTAAGGGCATGTTCCGTTGTTTCGTTCATGTTGTAAGAATGGCGGATGAAAGATTGCCAGTACAGACATACATTGCGAAATTGGATGACCGTACTTAGTTACCCGGGGAGACCTAAGTTGACATTCCATGGGCAATTTAACCCAGGGCCAACTCATGCCATCACAGTCTCCACAACCAGCTTCTTTGTATGAAAAAAGTAATGAATGTGAAGGAAACTAGTGACATTTATTCTCTGCCAACCCAGTAAGAGACTAGGCGTGAACATATGTATTTTATAAAGATAGACTTAAAACCTAACATGTCTATAAATTTTCTTTCATTCTTTTCTTAAAATGAAATGAAGTTTATTTATTTGCGGAATATGTGTGTTTAAAAGTTGTAACAGAATACTTATTCGTACCAACATATTCTACCACATTGTGGTGTACAAACATCTAACTTAATTAAATAATATTGTGTTTTTTATTTTTGTTATTTATATATGTTAACATATAAATTCATTAAAATATATTTACTACTAGGTTAGCACTTATTAATTTAAGCAAAAATTTTAACGATTGAGTTTTACCCTATCTACCATACACTACCACCGTTTCCAAACCTAGCCAGACAGGAGAAGAAACGGCGAAATTTATATTTGTTAATGTTTATATATGTATATTATCAATGAATCCTTTCTGCAAGTAAGTCATTTACACTATAATACGTTTTATCTAAAAGCCAGTCGAAATATGCCATAATAAAATCTCCCCTTAACCCCTTTAGTGTACGCAAACTGGTCTATGGGTGGACGCGATCTGGATTTTGTGGACGCAAAATGGCGAAATCATCATATTTCGATTATCTTTAGTATTAAAAAATAATCACTAGGCATTTTGTCTAAAACTTAGTTTAATCCTAAAATAAACTTCACTACGGCTCGGTTACAATATTAGTTAATTCAAAACTAGATATAGAACATTTTTTTATTTTACCTCAAACCTGCAAACTCCACTAAGTGGACGCGATCTGGCGAAACAACCCTATATGTATAAAATAATCCCCATTTCGTATGGTCTTCGCATCAAGCAAATTCTTTTTTTATTGTGTTTTTTATTAACAGGAGAAAGTTTTTATGAAGAATAAAAACTGGGAAAGTTGTAGGGAAAATGGGAAATTCATTTTTAAATTCCACACAAACTATTAGTAGCCATTCATAGCAAGCGACACAAAGTTCGCTAGGGTGGCTAGTAAATAATAAATATCCCTGAACAAGTTAAACAAACTGAATCTAACTCCAAAGTAAGCAAATTATATGCTTGTGTTATGGGTGTTAGTCAACGATACTGACACATAGAAATACTTAAGTAGATACCAGAATAAATTAAATAAACACCCAGACCCGGAAATGCAGGCATCTAAATATTCATCACACAAATGTACATACTACCCCCGTCGGAGATCGAACCCGAGCCTAGCCATTGATCGGTGGAGTTTAGCGTGTACGTTAACCCTTCGACCGACGGAGCGGTATATGTTAAGACAGATATGAATTTGTATCGTTTTAATTATTAATTTCATAATTTTCGTCAATTTTTATTAAGTTGATGAATATAAGGAACCTGTATAAGAAAAATCTCATTAGGTGTCAGTATTATATCATCTAAAAGTAATTAACTCTTACTGATTTTGATAGGACACCATTTAAATCTATATTTGTGCAGTGATTTAGATATACTCAATAATTTAAACTTTCATTACCAAAAATTGTTTATTAGTAATTTCCTAAATATAGAAAAACATATCCATTCATCATTTTTAAAATATGGAATAAAAAGCCTTCAATGAGTGTTTTTAATAGGTCCTGATGATTGTTATTTGATTGATTCTGTATTTATTACCCATTAAACAATCTTTAGTTTTCTGGTAACCACAAGAGTAAGACGAGATGATAACTAGTTAAAGGATAATGAGAACATTTTCCCAATCTACAATTTTGGAACGATTTCCTGCGCGATTGATTTGCCAATCACAAACATAAGATAAGTGTATTCTGACGAACTAACAAGCGCTTCGAAGCGAGTCCAAATATATCCCCTAGTCGGAAGCTCCACTCAACTAGGGAAAGTATGATTTATTGGTAAAAGTTCTACCATAACTCATCTCAGCATTCGTTACTTCAATAAAAAGAACGTCTTCCGATAATTTATTGGTAGCTGTAGGTATCCACTTTTTATGACTGCTGTCTACTCTCGAATGCACTCCTTCATTTTCGTTAACTATCGAACCATTAATAAAAATGATTGATGATTCGCTTTTCAAATTTCAGAGATCATTTGCTTTTTGTTGTCATCGACGTTTGAAGAATGAATTTTTCAGATATTAATCTTTAAGTATTTTAAAATTAATATAGAGTAGAAACTAATACGAAATTACAAATTCTTTGAATATCGTCGGCTTAATGCAAGAAGTCATTAAGTGTATGTCACTTAATTCATTATTCTTAAATAAACGGTAATTTCAACATTTTAACAGTAAATGTCTGAATGCCAAAGTTGCAGCTATGGATTTCATAGCAAGAAGCGTAACGCCTAAAGTAAATTAGTAAGAAGTTAGTGAGTTTTTGTATTGTCGAATATGTCAAAATGAATCCATCCATGAAAAAACGTATTAAGTTTTTTTTTGCAGTTAATGGGTTCTTGCGAGAAGCCGACGATATGAAGCTAACGAAACATTGGTGACTAGCGCTAAAATAAATTTAATAAATTCCTCGAAAGACTATCCTTAATTAAATCGAATTGAATCAGATTTTTCATGAAAAAAAAAAGCTTTTTAGAAGCGGGCATCGTATTTGCAGCTATTACTTTGTGTTACAGATGTATCAACATGGGAGTAGCAGTGAATGCTATCAGACGACCCTCTCATATGGCTTTATTTATAAAAAAAACCTCTCCATTTCTCTTAATTGAATTTTATTAATGTTACGATTGTAAATATTGTATTGAAACTTTCAAATGGGTTAGTCTGTTTTACCACTTACACATTTATTAAACACGTTAAAGTTTTTCGATTTTCGACCATTTTTAAGTTATTTTCATATTAATTTATAGAACCCTCTAGTCTGTAATTTTAACGCAGTAAAATCTTTACACACATTTCAGACTTGGTGACACTGGGAATACCTTGGAAGTACGCTCCTTCAAATACACAAAGAATTTTTAAAATAGGTTCATAAATGTCTACCCTTTTAGAGACTTTTTAAAATCGGTTCATAAATGTCTACTCTTTTAGAGACTTTTTAAAATCGGTTCATAAATGTCTATTTTAGATTTTTTTTTAAATCGGTTCATAAATGTCTCCTATTTTAGACATTTTTTAAAATCGATTTATAAATGTCTACTATTTTAGAAATTTTTTATAATCGATTTATAAATGTCTACTATTTTAGAGATTTTTTGTAATCGGTTCATAAATGTCTACCCTTTCAGAGAATTTTAGTTTGTTCAGAAATGATTGAGAAATCTATTAACTTAGGTACCTACATAAAAATATACCTTCTATAGTTATATTAAAAACATTTAATTAAATGTGGAAATCACCCTATTAGTTTGGGTTGGAAACTTTCATGACGATAGTACCTATATAAAGATGAAGGTAAGGTACTTCTATGTAAGGTGTGCTATAAAATTTCCAAGATTACATTTTTTTTAAATTCAGCTTGTAACTTCTCACCTCTTTTTAATTCGAAATTTAAAAATTACACTTTTGTATTCATAAGTAGGTAGGTAATTTGTAGATTTCAATTACACCTTTTTTAAAAGTTATTATACTTATAGCTTTTAAAATAAGACAGGGAACAAGCACAGCTCTCCTGATGGTAAGAGATAACCATGGCCTATAGACACCATAAATGAAGGTTAAATCAATTGTGTCAGTCTACCGGCTACCCTACCCTCCAGACCGGTTATGACACTGTCATTATGGCAGCAGGAATAGGAAAGGCGATGGATCCCTGCCCCGACGTGTTGCTTCATGGCACACCACTACTGATCTTATTGTTGATGGTTAAATGGATCCCTGCTCTGACGTGTTCCAGCGTGTCACATCACTAGTGATTTAAGCTTTATTTGCCTCTTACGACTTGCCCGGTAAAAAGTAAGAGGCTATTCTTGACAGGACACCAGGACCAACATGTAGAAAACATTTTTTTTATATTTGTTCACATTATTTATTTAGAAAAAAATTGATTCAAATTATCGATATTTGAAGTACCAATACGCTATCGATAATCTTAACCAACTAACGTTCATTATTAATAACATATTTAACAAAAGAGATCGTGATATTTTTGATCAATATCTTACCAACAAAATTCTAGAAGACCTGTAAATAGGTTACTAATATTGGTAAGACAACATCATAAAAAATCATCGATACATTCCGTTTAACTTCTGTTTCAGAAATATAAAAACAATAACCTAATACAAATTGATGTAAATTTCAATTTAAAAGAACATAACAAAATTGAAACAGAAAATTTAATACCAAATTCCAATAAAAATGTAAATCGTAATAAAGTCACATTCCAATAGGCCTGAAGATAAAACACGAGCTAAAACAGAACAATAAAACTTAATTTAAAGCTCCCGGAAGTTTTATCGACACTGCGAGAAAACATACTGTTACCTACACTATGAAAACAAGGGAGAATGAACAAAGATAAACAGTCTATAAACGACTGATATAAATCCGGTTTGCCTTTTCGATACCTACCTACAACGTAGAGTCCTGGTAACTAAGGTGGATATTAATAATAAATATTTGAAAGTAGCTTTCTTAAACTTAAATGAATACTTTAATAAAAGGCGAGCATAGGCTTACAGTCACTAACACCGTGATATCTGACTAGGTGGTAGAGTTTCGCTGCTGCTCGCCAGGATTGGAATTACTCTTATCTTTTTCTACTGCCATAATGACAGCATTTGCCGTTTATGTATTCTGGCAATCCACCATCAAGAAACCTGTCTACTTGTTTGCCTTCTAATAGCATAAGAAAAACTAATAATCAATGTTTCCATTATAATAAAATAAAGGTAAGTTAATTAACTTAAATTTAACTTAAACATTGGTGCAAAATTTAATAAACTTAATCAAAATAATCCATAATTAAAGTCACACACAAATGAAATTAAAACGTTAACTCCAAAAGATAATAAAACTTACCTTTCGTATCTTCATAAAAGTCCAGGTGAAATGAAATAAACTTATGGAACCGCAACTTTTGTACAAGCTTTAATAAACTTGCAAATCCAGAGATACAACCCGACACTTAATGTCACTCACGACTAAAACCCAAACACAACACGTCACAAAATTTACATGCACTTGGTTCACGAAAAGTTTATCAATAATATCGTAACTAATCACATGTGCCAATGCAACTAACGAATGACCGGTCGTACAAGTGAACGCGATGTGATAACGTTTGTTCTCGTCGACCGCTCGAGGCGTTCTGCCTGCAAGTAGCCCTGCGAGGGGCAAGGGGCGCCAATAGACGAAAATGGCTTCACAAGTTAATTTTTTCTCTTTCCTCCTTTAATATTCCGCATATGCCGTGTGACAGTGCACGCGCATGCGCCCCTATCGCATGTAGGGGTTGTTGTAGTGTACCACGATGCACTTTACATATCTTATTGGGCCGCTTATCGAAGCCACTGTTTAATACCCTTCCCATGTCGGCTTTGTGCTTAGCTTCCTCCTTGTTCCCTTACAAAACCAGTTATATTAATCAACGTTATAAATTATATTTTAATAGTTTAATCTAACAAAACTTTATCCGTACCATTAATCTCAATACGTATTTTACATTTAGAGGATATTAGTATGTCTCTTTTCTATTACATGCAGCGGTATAATTTGAATTAGTTTAATTTGCATAGAAAAATACACAACTAGCTTTACTATTTCATTTCTTCAATAAAACTACTCGGTTTCTGTTTTTTATCTTTGTCGTTAACAACTTTCATTAGTCTTCGGCTAGTCGTGGGTGTCCTGGTTAAGTTACTGCCTACCACTTCGGGAGTAGAACGTGAAGATACTGTACTTTTACTTTTAAGTTTTATTAACTTGCATTCATTTAAATGCCACCCAATTTGATGAATCTGGCTTAAAACTTTCAAAACAGTCAGATGTCCTAGATGGTCAGTTATACCCAAACCTTATGTAAAGCTGTGGCATCGTAACTTAAGCTCAATGAGTAAGATATGGCGGCATCGAGAAAATTCAATGTATGTACTGCAACGGAAAATAGCAATTACAAAAAAACAGCATCAATTCTTTCTCTTGATACTGCCAAAACTCTTGATTTTAGGTTTGCACTTAAACACATCCTTGGCTGTTCACAGTACTGTAATATAAACTTTTACCGATTTAATAATATACCTTTATATAAACATAAATTTACTTTCACTAGTCCTAATAATCTCAATGAGTATTTTACATTTAGGTCTTTATTATCACTTTTTTATTACTCTTCTTTAAGCATCGCATGCAACATAGTGGTATCATTTTGATTACATTCTGATTACTTTTAAGCTTAGCTATTTATTTTAGAAACGAATCAACTTCATAATATGCAAATAGTAAGTTATTGTGGTCTCGATTTAAGTATTTTAAATGTTAGTAAAATTGACTAACGGCCTCTCTCAGAGACATCAATCATCTTTTAAACAGTAATTTAATCGATGTTTTCTGTACAGAATCGTGACTTAATAAAATATTTAATATTAATGGACGTTTCTGAGTGCAGACGTTACTTACACCCATAACAATATCAAATAATCTAATTACTTTGGGGTTAGATTCAATTTAATTTGTTAAATGACATTTATTTATTCATATTTTTAAATGAAGAAACAATTGTACTGTCTTACGTATCATTTATAATTTATTATTTTATAAATTGCCTACTAGTTTCGCTTATGACAGCATCAGGGCTAGAACTTAAGTAGTTTAAGTTCTAGCCCTGATAATGCTACGATCAGCGAAACCGATAGGCAATTTATATAATAATAAATTATAAGTGATACTTTAAACAGTATAAGTACTTAAGTAGTTTAAGTTCTCGCCCTGATAATGCTATCATAAGCGAAACCGGTAAGCTATTTATAAATTAATAAATTATCAATGATACGTAAAACAGTACAAGTGTTTCTTTCATTTAAAAATATGAATATTTGGAAGTTTTACCAAGCGCCGACGATGGAAAATATCAGAAATTTATTTAATTGTTTTTTTAAGTTGTAAGTAAGCAATCGTAATCACTTTATTTATATCCAGAATAATTTAGTTGTTGTAATTTACGTTGTGCTTACTTTTTATGCTAATAAATAAACTTTTACAAATTAAATAATAATACCATCGTCTACGTTTATCTTTGCTTTTACTAAGTTGCGGTTTTATTAGCTTATTTTTTTATTCGTAAATTTACAATCGTAACTACTTTATTTATTTCCTGGATAAATAATTGGTTGTAATTTACGTCGTGCTTATTTTTTTTTGCTAGAAAAGAAACTTTTACTGATTAAATAATATAACTTTTGTCTACGCTTAACTTTCCCTTTACCGAGTTGCAGTTATTAGCTCAACGGCTATCTGCAAATAAAGTTGTGTTTGAACACTTGTTGTTTAATTTATTCATTGAATAACATGGCATTGTCTGGACCTTTAATACAATTACAAATAAAACTTTGCTCTGTAATGTTAGCGTAGATTGTTTTTTTTGTTTTGTATTATAATTTTAGGTTATATCACGTAGATCTAATTTAAGATACTAGCTCTATAAGCATATTTAATATTAAATTATTTAATCATTCATATCATTTTTACATTGCTAGAGTATAGATAGTATAGTACCTTTTAACCTGTACCTTTTAGGTCCCTCATGAAGTATAGACCATCTGCCATTCCTATCTGACAGCTCGTATGACAAAGGGTAAATGGGTCATTATCAACAAGAGCAACGGTGGTAGAAAGCTTTGCATCAACTTGCTCAGGATTTACCTCTTCACCTATACCTGCCACCATGATGACTATGTCATGATCCGGTCCGGAGGGTAGGGTAGCTGTCAGACTTGCACAATTGGCCTAACGTCCATTGCACAGAGATGCATCTATAACATATATTGTGTCTATAGGCCATTGTTGTTCCTTGCCATCAAGGAAACTTGAGTGTTTGTCCGCTGATGACTCAAATAAAAAGCTAGCTGCTGCCCGCGGCGTTGCCCGCGTGGTTAATGATTCCGCAGGAACATTTTTTCGGGATAAAAACCATCCCATGTGTTAATCCTAATTATCCTCTATGTATGTTCCGAATTTCATAAACAATAAGGTCTACAGTTTTTGCTTGAAGGAGTAACAAACATACAAACAAACTTTCACATTTATAACATTAGTAGGATAAAGATATTTTTTAAGAAAACTGGCTCCAAAGCCATATCCTTAACGTTCAATAAAACTTCTATTGCTGTTTCTTTCCTGGATTAAATATAACTAGTAGCCCGCTCAAATTACACAGGTAGACAAACTTCTATGTTATACAATTAAACCTTCCTCTTGCAGTACTATACGTATTAAAAAACCGCATTTAAATTCGTTTCGTAGTTTAAAGATCTGAGCAAACATAGAGACAGCGGAAAGTGATTTTGTTTTATACTATGTACATACAATTATAACTTTAAACTCGAAGAAAGCTATTTGTTCGATATAAACGTCTGACTCGCTGATCTATCGACGCGAAGAACAAACTAAGGGACGTATTGAGTAGAAATTTGAGTTTTAATAGGTATAGTAGATATTTGAAATTTAATAGTTATTGTAATGCAGTGAAAGATTCAGCTAAATATCCAGTGTGTTTGGACACGAACTAGCGATAATTTAAAGGTACAAACTATTTTTATCGATAAAAATACTCATTAATAAGTTATAATTGTATTTTTACTTCGAAAATGAATAGCGCTTAACATGAGGCTCTACATACATGATATATGAGGCCCTTGCAAAAAAGGTCATATTCAAACAGCGCTGACTTTCGAGTTATACGACTAAGAATAATAAATTTAATGTCAATTTGTAAATAATATAATTAATTATTACGAGAACATTTAAAATATATTGTCAATGTGCTGAAGCATGGTAAGAAAAACGACTAAAACAGTCAATTTTTTTACTTAAATTACGAGTAGCATTGTAATTTTTTTTTAACATTTTGTTGTCAAATCTTTCCGTGATGTTTATTTTCATTTGATAGATGCTATTTTTACCTTTTAAGTATATTTTTTTACATCTGTAGGACCTTTCTGTACAGAGCAATTGGTATTTTTTGGCAGAGATATCCACAAGATTAAAAAATTAAAAAAATGGCGGTCTTTTATGTGGGAGACCCCCACGTGTGGCTGTTTTTGTCGATAAATATAGGTGTTATTTGTAACCTTTAATTATGGCTAGGTCGTATTCGGATAATATACTGTATACAAGTACCACCCGTAAGGGACTTAGCATGACGATGATATTAAGATCCACATATGTACGTATCTGCAGTACCTAGGTTTCTATACACCAGTAACTTTAGCACTCATTCATTTTTTTAATGAAGCCATTTATGTGCAAAGTTAAAGTTACATCCTGTCGTTTTATTCTGGCCTGTGATAGAAACAATGGCAAAATTGACATCATCGCCTCTTTGTTTTCGAGTCGCAGGGACAGTCATCAGAATAGTACTTTTTTAATTATTAAATTTTTTAATAGGTGATGGCGATATTATTAGAAAGCTTTTTTATATTTTAAGACATTGATTAAGCACATGGCTCTCTTTATAATTTTAGTTCACACATAGCCTTACATATATAGATGACATACGTGCAATAGGTACTCCTACCCTGGGAAGTTTCTGGAAAGCACTCTACCACCAATAGTCTTATTGATTATGATTCACTTAACCTATAATAGGTACCTTACGAGTCGCCCAGCAGGAAAACCTTTAACATAATATGAAACTTGAAAAAATATGAATTATAATGAATCACCTGTGTGGTCTAACGGTCCAGGTGTTGGACTTGACTTAATAAGGTCCTGGGTTCGATTTCCGATTTTCGAATAAAAATGTTGCTCGGGATTGGATATGTGACCAGTTAGCGATAGGCTTGCCACCTATCATATTGTGGGACTTAGAGTCTTTGGCTAGTCGTGGGTGCCCTGTTTGTGCCTCTGCCTACCTCTTCGGGATATGGTCGTGAAGAAACTCAATTAATCACAATTCCAATAATTGGAATGCCAATGTTTTTCTTACTTTTGTGCATTCTTAGGCTCATAGCCTCCGGCAAAAAAGAGGGGTGTAATAAGTTTGACGTGTCTGTCTGTGTGTGTGTGCGAGCACACGTGCGTGCGTGCTATCATAACTTTTGGACGACACCGTCATGTCCTATCGGAACCTCCGGGTCCAATAACGCAAGCCTTCCCACCCAATTCTAACAACACCAACTCACAGGACACTACACTACACCGTCGCCCTACACCAAGATCTCCCTTCCGCTCGTCGTCTAACGCAGAGCGACGAGCCGCCACTTTTCTTCATCATGTCCACCCAGTAAGCAAAACGCAGCACCAAGTCGAGGTATGGTCTCCCGGTAGACGGCCCTTGTTGCTGGCGTTGTAGGGAATAGTCCAATTCATCTAAATAATGACGTCTCGGGCTGAGCACTCTGCCCAAAAACCCCACTATGTCTTGTCCAGCTTAAGAAATGAACTCAGGACCTTATGCATTAAAATTGAAGTCGGTTTTTTTAGTTTTAGGTTTAAAGAAATTTATTTTGCTCATAAAAAAGAAAACGTTTCACTTAAAATGAGATACTAAACAAACATAACTTATAAAAAGTAAAGTTAGTGTCTGTGGAGCCTTAGTTATAAAAAAAATGTGCAGTAGGCTACTCAATATGTATTTTGTACCCATTTCTATATATACTCATTGATTCATATTTTTTATTAAATTCGGTAAGGTAAAAAAAAGTATCTTCACGCCCATATCCCCGAAGAAGTAGGCAGAGGCACAACCAGGGTACCCACGACTAGCCGAAGATACTAAGTCCCACAATGTGATAGGTGGCAAGCCTATCGCCAACCGGGCGCATATCCTATCCCGCGCAACATTTTTTTTTATTAGAAAATCGAAAAAATCTAATTTCTTTTTGTTGGCCGATCCGGGATTCGAACCCGGGACCTCACGCAGTCAAGTCCAACAAATGAACCGCTAGACCACAGAGGCGACAAGGTAAGGTAAGGTATTTATATTATACTTCCTGAAATAATACATATGTTCAAATCTTCACGCCACATCCCTTAGGGGTAGGCAGAGAGTATCAAGTGCCAAATCTCACGATCCTGGCAGACCTGTCTGGCTTCCTCCACATTCCCTATTCATACAAACACGCAGGTTTCAAAGATTTTTAACACTACCCCCGGATAATTTTTCGAGAGATTTCATCGTGGAATGTCAACCTAGGTATACTCGGGTACGTACATCCATTCACATTCGCATTGTATATCTGCTTGGTCAGTCTTTCATCTATCAATATTTCTACATCACCGAACCAGCAGATAATTACCATAATCTCACTACTCGTAGATTATGTATTTATTAGTATTATGTTCTTCACTCTAAAAGCTAGTAATAGACAAGATAATCCACCTCTACCTATGTACACAAACTACGGATGACAACTGTTAACTCCCCATTGTACTATAATTAATCTAACTTCACGATATGGTTTTACCCTTAAAGGGTCCGGGGTCAGAAGGTAACCGCTTTGTGTTACAACTTCGACCAACACGTCATTTCCGGATTAAATTACTGAACCAAATACCGAACATGCAAGAACTAGCCACACTAATTAAAATGTTACAGTTTGATGTGAATATAAATAAATGTATAGCCTCTGTGGTTTAGTGGTCCAGTATTGTAGTACTACATGACTTCCCATCTTCGATTTTTGGATCGGACAACTAAAATGAAAAAAAAAGTATCTTCACGCCCATATCCCCGAAGAGGTCGGCAGAGGTACAACCAAGGCACCCACGACTAGCCGGAAGACACTAAGTCCCACAATGTGATAGGTGGCAAGCCTATCGCCAACCGGGCACATTTCCAATCCCGACCAACATTTTTCTATTAGAAAATTGGAAAAATCCAATTTTCTTTATGTTGGCCAACCCGGGATTCGAACCCGGGACCTCATGCAGTCAAGTCCAACACCCGGACTGCTAGACCACAGAGGTGAATAACTAAACTAAACTAAAATGTTGTTTTTTTTAGTTTTCTAATAAAAACCTTCCTTTCCAGAAACAAATCCTATACATCCCTTTCTTCCAAGTAGCTCGTAAAAGGCGAGCACAGGCTTACTGTCACTAACACCGTGACATTTGACATTATCGCAGCAACTCGTCTGGATTACCACCACCACTTTATCTATTCTTGCTGCCTAACTTGAGCACTTGCCGTTGACATGTTCCAGTTCGGAGGATAAAGTAGCCGATACACTTACATTTACTCGAGGCCAAACATCGCGGATTTAGGTTGGCAACGCACTGTTACCTGGCTGGGTGAATTACTGACCATCAGGAAATCCGTCTGCTTCTTTGCCTTCCGATATCTTAAAAAAACAACGTTGCTATTAATAAGTGATAGTTTGATATCATTGTGAGACTGAATACCTTCGTCTTCCGCTTAGACGTGTTTTAGTTTCACCACTGCCTATAACCTCGGGGATAGTGGCGTGAGTATACTTACTTTGTACAAACAAATTTGACAGTTTATGAGAAATAACAAAAGCAAATAATAAACAAATATATATCTTTGGACGTATTGCATAAATTTAATCATAAAGTAAACAAAATATATGCTTGTGTTATGGATG
The DNA here is from genome assembly GCA_002245475.1 of Calephelis virginiensis. NCBI lineage: Eukaryota > Metazoa > Arthropoda > Insecta > Lepidoptera > Riodinidae > Calephelis > Calephelis virginiensis. The sequence continues at coordinate 118,405 of NJDC01001542.1, forward strand.
TTACTCAACGATACTAATACTTTGAAAGACCTACATATATGCCAAAATAAAATTCACCAACACCCAGACCCAGAAATGCAAACATAAAAATGATCATCACACAACTTTCTGCCTCTATCGTAAATCAAACCCTAGCCTAAACTTGCCAGTGAAGTTAGGCGTGTACGCTAACCAACAAAGTAGCCATTGGTGAAATATAATTACACTAGCTGCTACCTGCGGCTTCGCCCGCGTTTTCACAGTAACCCGGTGTGCGATCGGGCGATAGCCTATATGTTAATCCAGGTCACAATCTATATGTCTTCCAAATTTCAGACAAATCCGTTCAGCCATTCGAGCGTGAAAGAGTAACAAACATCCATACATACATACTTACAAACTTTCGCATTTATAATATTAATAGGATATTATTTGTAAAAACTTTTAGAACGCCTTATGTAACGACGCTTAGCGTCTGTAACTTAGCATTGTATTAGTTTAAACATAGATGAAAAATAAAAAAAAACTAACCAACTTGGAAAAGGAAGAACGATTGTGCATTGTGCTATTACTCTACTAGTTAATAATGGATTTTGGTGATTATTAGTTTTGAGTAATGTGTAATAATGGTAGTTTTTTTATTTATTGGGTCGATTATGAAAGCGTTTATTTCCTCTGAAATACTTAAGTAAGACGAGCAAATAGTGTCATTTCTTGATTGTAAAAAGTACTCGTCCCCTACAGATACAAAAGATGTTAATGTGGCTTGAGAATAGGACGAAATGCCTTTTGTTGAAAGTATACCTTACATTGACATTGAGTATGACGTTTATACCGGAAAAATTAGAAAACAACAAGATGCGAATTGATATTGCGTCCTTTGTAGTAGTATCTTCACTCCCATATTCCCGAAGAGGTAGGCAGAGGCACAACCAGGGCAGCCATGACTAGCCGGAGACACTAAGTCCCACAATGTGATAGGTGGCAAGCCTATCGCCAAACGGGCACATATCCAATCTCAAAAAACTTTTTTTTATTAGAAAATTGAAAAAATCCAATTTTCTTTTTGTTGACCGACCCGGGATTCTAACCCGAGACCTCATGCAGTCAAATCCAACAACTGAACCGCTAGACCATAGAGGCGACTATGTGCTTTGTATCATTCTAAAATTCGCGAAAATAATATCAATACTTATACGATGCGATGTATTTGCGAAAGGAAACCTCTTTTTATTTCTATTAGGCTTTCTTGCTAATTAACTTTTTAACCAATTGTGATTTAATTTGATAAACATATAGTTATAAACCCTACCCCGTAAGGGACTTGGCGTGAAGATATGTATGTATGTATGTATGTATAGTTATAAACCCGAGATCAAACAGGCGATTATTCCTCCAACATCAACTTCTACAAAAACCGACTCCAAATTATTGAAAATTTAATTGGGTAGGTAGTTACTACTGTACGATTTGTTAGAAGATAGCAAATGATTAAAAAATGGTCAAATATAAATTTTATCAAAATCCTGATAGAAGGTTTCAAGTTAAACTTAATAATGCATTTTTTAAAGTGAATCTTTTATTACATCATCTCGATTTTTTTGGTCAGTGTGTCGCATGTCGCGTGACGGTGACGTCAGAGCAGAGGCCAATATGGCGGCGTCCATAGCTTATAGTTATAGATCAAGTTTCACTTTTACTGTGGTTTAATAAAACCACACAATCTTTTTTTTAAACTTGACGACTTTATTAATGATGAGTTGCTCAAGATAAGTGAAAAATGTGTGCATTATTAGCTGAAACTCAAAAACCACTAGTCGGTTCGTGATAAAATTAATAAGGGAGTACATTGGATTTTTTCTAAATTTTCGTTTTTGAAATAAATATATTCTACGTTGACGGAGTCGCAGTTAAGATAGCTAAAATATATATTTATGGTTACTAGTGGTCGCCAATTGGTCGAAATTAGACCATAATAAATTTTAATATCTTGTTGATAAGAACGCCATGTTCATTTCTTAAGATCAACTACTTTGTTTCCTGAATAGTTAGTGCGCCATCTGAGATCTTTTATCGTTATCATCAATATATTTGTTTGTGTGTGTCAAATGCATGGTAGTGTGGGTAATGTTTCATTTATTGACTGAATATAGTTTATAAGCATTATTATTGGAAAATATTAGTGTTCTGCATTTCTCCTACACATAAATTATAAGTGTGCCAAATTTTATGGTCCTCCGTTCGGGCAAGTTTCGTAAAAAGCGGTCAAAAGTTTTGGCATCACGTATTAATATAATATAGATAAAGTAATGAATTGAACATTTAATAATAAAATTTGACTTGAAGGAAGATTGAAGAGTTGTGGGCGAAAATGTCTCAACAGAATTCATGTCAATCAAACTTCGTTTTAATTACAAATTTGCTTGCTATAATTACATTGTCCCCAAAATAACTAGAAATAATGATCCATGGGAAATAATGAAAATTTTCCTATTAAACAATAATTTTCCTAAAGGCCAAATTTTCCCCGAATCGGTCTGGGCTCCTTTGTAGAATAGACCATCTGACTTCCCGCCAGGCACCTCGTAAAATGCGAGCGTTGGCTTACCGTCACTAGCACCGTGACATCCTACTAGGTGGTAGAGTTTCGCAGCAACTCGCCCGGATTTGTACCACATTTGTACCGGATGTGTTCCAGTTTGGAGGGTAAAGTAGCCGGTAAACTTACTTTCCCGGCCTTAGGTTGGCAACGCATTAAATACTTTTATTGCTACATTATGGTTTTCCCAACCATGCAACAACTCTTCGCAATATATTATATACATACATACATTATCAATTACATATCCATTGTGGGGTATGCAGAGAGTATCGATTACCAAATCTCCCGATCCTTACAGTAATTCTAGCTTCCTCCACATTCATTACCCTTTATATAAAAAATGCGCCGGTTTCGGAGACTCTTGACATCACGAGTATACAAATCTAAAAGATATGTATTAACGAAACCGCTGTAACCCTATCAGAAGCTGATATAGGTATAAAAAATACGTCAAGAAAAATTATACAAAATAAGATGTAATGGTACAGTTTCAAAAATATAAACATACGCTTACGATATTATGTTGACAATATCTATAATATAAAAATGAATCACTGAATGTGTTGGTAAGCGCATAACTTCCGAACGACTATACCGATTTGGTTAATTCTTTTTTTATTGTGCTACTTATTATCAGGAGAAGGTTCTTATGAAGAGAAAACCCGGGAAATTCGCAGGGACAATGGGAAAAATAATACTTCAACATTTCCCATACTGAACGGGTAGAACGAAGTTCGCCGGAACAGCTAGTAAAAAATAAAAGTTAGTGAGTCGGATCTGCATGTTCGGACAATTGACGAGTCGCATGGGAACTGTATGCAAATTGGAGAGGATCGCCTTCCATAAACCCATTGTTGACAAGACAAAGCGACTTTAATAGCCTCCCAAGATAAATATTTTGCTTGAATAATGGTCGTGGTGATCGGATAATAGAGACAGCGGAATTTTTAATCGATAGACGATGACACTTAACGTAAATATTTGCTAAATGCTTCATGTGATATAGCTCATCGTTGTTGGTAAAACTTTTACATATTCATAGCTGAGAAAAGATAAAAGTAAGTGAGTATCTTCACGCCCATATCCCTGAAGTGGTAGGCAGAGGAACAACCAGGGTACCTACGATTAGTCAAATACATTAACTCCCACAATGTGATAGGTGGCAAGCCCATCGCCAATCGGGCACAAATCCAATCCCGAGCAAAGTTTTTTTTTATTGGAAAATAGGATAAATTGCGGTGCGCATTTATCACATCTGGACGAGACCGAATTAGATAAAAATTTTATATGAATTTCGAGTAATTTCTGAATGATTAGAAAAGCACAGCAACGAAATCAAACCTATGTACATACTTTTTATACTGTGTAAATTTAAAATATATAATTCTTCTATATACATAGAAGAAAGTACCGAACTCCAAAAGAACGGAACCGATTTGGTTGGTTATTTTACGTATATTTCAATAGGTTTTTAGGTGGTTTGGAAAACCTTATCTGCTGTTGGTGTGTTATCAAATAAGAAAGTACAAATTTGTTGGATCAGCTAGTATTAATGTAATAAACAATTACACTACGTAATTTTTTCATATTATTGAGTTTCGCGTTTAAATTGAGTGAAATTAGCCAATTTTGGTAACATTTTGTACAATTTTGTTCAGTAAAAGTGCACAAATTAAATGATTATAAAAAAAAATAATGTATTGTGTATTTCCTCGCTGCCACCAAATCTCACTAGATGAGCTTGAATAACAAAGCCACCGCTTTACTCAAGACCTTGACATGACTTTGTATATAGTGACTTATAACTGTTAATAAGACCTAATTAATACGAAAGGCATAGCAGCATGGCCTAAAAGTAGCCTAAGCCGGAGCCAGAAAGGGGCAAATTAGCTAATAAAAAAATAAATAGCACAGTTTCATTTTAACATACAGTCTCGTCTTTTATAATTTAAGCATTTGGCACTCTTGAAAAAAAAACGATAACTGTTACCGCTTTATTATAAAACATAGACTGAAAAGTAAAATTAAATTGGTATTATAGTTTATATAAGTGTTACAAAAACGATAATACCAGTTTGATCCTTGGAGCACTTTAGTCCATGTTTATTAATAAAACGCAAAACTGTAGTCTGTTTAAAATTGTGATACAGCTTTAAAGATATTGTAAGGGCGTAATCAGTTGGATAATATTGTAAAATATAAAAAAATGCAATAACTGAAACATTGCAAGAAGTATAATCTTGAGTGATTTTCCACAGTAGACTTATTTGTCATTTCGGTGCATTATTTTATTAACATTATATATATTTTATTAACTAATGCAATCTGTCTGTGAAAATTATGATTACGCCATTGAAATGATAACACCGAGATGACAAAAAGAGTTTTTATCATCAGACAGAACTAAAATCATTATCAGAATGTCAACGACACTCAAACAATACATAAAGCGCTGCCACCATGTTATGTATGAAACCACGATAGGTAAGAATTCCCTTATTTCATACTACCCCCTACTTTATTCAAACATATTCCACCAAATACTCAAAAATTGTGATTTTTTTAAATTAATAATTGAAATTACGTCACTCACAGGAAGCTACTTGTAAGATTGTAAATAATGAAATTAATTATTGCCGCGAAAATAATAAAACGGTAACGCGAAATTACATCCTTTGTGCGCACTTTAATGATTTCCTCCTGATGGAAAGTTCGTTTTATTAAATCTGATATGTTTGCGAAAGTCCAATAAAGTCTATATCCCTTATAAATGAATAAATATTTCCCGTGGTCATGGTATCATTCCTGAACAGATCGACCAATTTTGCTAATTCGCTTTTTGTTTTGTTATAAATTGTCAGAAGAAGGTTTACGAAAATTGCACAGATGAAGGAGCATAAAATTTGGCACACATATAGTTTATGTGTAAGAGAAATGCAGAACGCTAATATTTTTCAATAGTAATGCTTATAAAGTACATTAAAACAATAAATAAAACATTACCCACATTACCATGCATTTGACACAAACAAACAAATATATTGATGATAACAATAAAAGATCACAGATGGCGCACCATACAGTTTGGAAATAAAGTAGTTGGTCTTGAGAAATGAAGATAGCGTTCTTATCAAGATATTAAAATTTATTATGGTCGAATTTCGACTAATGGGCGACTACTTGTATATAAAAACGAATCACCATTTCGCGTGGTCATCGTATCACGCTTGGTCAGATTGACCGATTTCGCTAATTTTTTTTGTTGTATATTATATTTTCACTAGAAATATCATATTATAAAGAGAAAAACCGGAAATTTTTTAAGGGAAAATGGGAAAAACCACATTACAATTTTGTCTATACAAACTGTTTGAAGCTGTTAATGTTATGAGATACGAAGTTCGCCGGATCGGCTTGTCATAAATACTATATAAAAAATTATACATTTTTTATATTCCGAACATACAGTGCTGTACACATTGAAGCAGTTTTAAACTGAAACCTGAAGCTGGTTTGAAATCTTGCAAAACCAAGTCATTTTTTTATTGTATTATTCAATCGTTTAAGTGCATTAAAACAGCGAAAAACCGATTTTTAAAAAAAAAAATAAAAAAACCAAACTCTAAAAGGCCTATCTCTATCTAAGGATAAGTTATTGATATTGGCCGTTAAACAAAATGACATTAAAATTAAAATAGGTTTTTAATAGTTTTACTTCATTTACATCTTTTTTTTTATTTGTATCTTCACGCCCATATCTCCGAAGAGGTAGGCAGATGTACAACCAAGGCACCCACGACTAGCCGAAGACACTAAGTCCCACAATGTGATAGGTGGCAAGCATATCGCCAACCGGGTACATTTTTTTAATTTGGTCAGAAAAAAAATGACACCTTTTTTTTAACAGAAAAATTTCACA
>NJDC01001542.1:125145-143080 GCA_002245475.1 Calephelis virginiensis
AAACCGGATTTTTTTTAAGGGAAAATGGGAAAAACCACATTACAATTTTGTCTATACAAACTGTTTGAAGCTGTTAATGTTATGAGATACGAAGTTCGCCGGACCGGCTTGTCATAAATACTATATAAAAAAATTATACATTTTTATATTCCTAACATACAGTGCTGTACACATTGAAGCAGTTTTAAACTGAAACCTGAAGCTGGTTTGAAATCTTGCAAAACCAAGTCATTTTTTCATTCTATTATTCAATCGTTTAAATGCATTAAAACAGCGAAAAACCGATTTTTTAAAAATAATTAATAAAATAAATATCTTAGCAACCGAACTCTAAAAGGCCTATCTCTATCTAAGGATAAGTTGTTGATATTGGCCGTTAAACGATATGACATTCAAATTAAAATAGGTTTTTAATAGTTTTACTTCATTTACATCTTTTTTTAATTTGTATCTTGACGCCCATATCTCCGAAGAGGTAGGCAGATGTACAACCAAGGCACCCACGACTAGCCGAAGACACTAAGTCCCACAATGTGATAGGTGGCAAGCCTAGCGCCAACCGGGCACATTTTTTTAATTTGGTCAGAAAAAAAATGAAAACCTTTTTTTTAACAGAAAAATCTCACAAGTTAAAATAATTTACACTACAAAGGCTCACAATTATTAATAACCAACCATAAAAATACTGAAAACTAATAATTATGAATATAATTAAAAACATCGCATGCGAACCCAACACTTTCCGCAAACTTTTACATTTCGTGGAACTTTTCATGATAAATTGACTTTTCCAGATTTGAATGGGCAACTAAAAGCACGGAAGTTATATTCGAAGTGTTAAAAACAGCTTGATGTGCATTCAAAGCCATACGGTCGTGATTGTAGTATTGCGTGTGCAGACTTGATAACTAAGCTAAAAATACAACTTTTAATATGGACATGCTTTATTGAGCTGAAAGTTTATGGCTGTGAATATGGGTATGAGTTATTCATTGTATGGTTAGAACGAAAAACTTGGTAACTCAAATGGTAGAGTATTCATTAGCTAGCGACAAAAGGGTGCAGGTTTGATTCTTTTTTTCTTTATTAAAACTTTTGAAAATTTATCCCAAGTGTTGGAGTCAATAACAGATGAAAGATTGACAAAGCAGATATACAATGCGAACGTGGATGGATGTAGGCATCAGGGGAGACCTAGGTTGACATTCCAGGATCAGATCACTAGGATATTATCCGAGGGTGGTGTCAAGAGTCTCCGAAACCGGCGTGTTTGTATGAAAAGGGTTATGAATGTGAAGGAAGCTACACAGGTTTGTCAGGATCGTGAGGTCTGGCACTCGATACTATCTGCCTACCACGTAAGGGACTTGGCTTGAAGATATGTATGTATGTTGCGAGTCTTCCAATAAAACAAACCTTGCTCATGTAACCAAATATATTTCCTGCTTCAAAATTTAACGACGACAGCGGACTAATGCCAATTATGTAATACTAGCTGTTGCCTGCGGCTTCGCCCGCGTTTTCATAGTAAGCCGTTTTGCGATCTGGATGAAAAGTAGTTTTTATGTTAAACCAGGTCACAATCTATCTGTGTTCCAAATTTTAGACAAATCCGTTCAACCATTCGAGCGTGAGAGTAAAACACACATCCTTATAAACTTTCGCATTTATATCATTAGTAGGATTTATATAGTATAGTAGTACAGTAATGTAATATTATCAGTCAACATTACAACTTCTTTTACCGGTCAACATAGCATTAAAACGGATATTCGGATAAATATATTAACTATATCACTAGTAGCAATTACTTTATGCCAAAAATAACTTGATTAATTACACACGTAATAAATAATTACAAACCGATATGCAACTAGGACAACTTGATATAATTCAGTACAATAAGTAATACACTCGACTCGATATATTTATGATTGCCAACACAAGTGCAAAAAAATTAAATGTTTTTAGATATAAATATTTTTTTTAATCGTTAGTGTTACTATGGTCTTGGTACTCGTCATTGTCGTTTAAGGAGTGAGGTGATAAAGTTGCTAATCAGAGGCCCGACTTATTCATATGGTGAGCATCATTGTCCTTTAAAAATCGGAATTGTGAATTTAGCAAATTAGAAGTCCATAACATTTTTTATGCTTGCCACTGTCATATAAAAAGCGAGGTTGTAAGCTTACGTCCGATATTAAAACCTATCTAAGATAAAATGTGCTATTTTAGATCAGTTGCCAGGTAACCGCCATCGAGAGAAAAGATGGTCGAAGTTTTTTCATAATTATTGAATTTCGTGTTAATATTGAGTGAAATTAGTCAATTTTGGTGGCATTTTGTACAATTTTGTTCAGTGAAAGTGCACAAATGAAATAATCATGAAGAAATTAGCGTATCGTATATTTCCTAATTGCCACCAAAACTCATTACATGAGCTTGTGTAAAAAGGCCACCGTTTTACCCAAGAGCCTGACATGACTTACTGACGACTTATGACTGATGACTAATTAAAATTAAATGAAATTGAAATAAAATTTGATGCAAATTACTACTTGACTAATAGCTAAATACTAACGTGTAGGCCAAAACCTAAAGAAAGAAAAGAAAAAAAAATCTTAGCAACAAAGCTCTAGAAGGCCTATGTTTAACTTTAGATAGTTATAATAAGAAGCCCACCATGTGATTGCTGTTGATGATAGTTCTGCTAAGCACCAACTAAAGTTATTTTAAGTGTATGCTATCTTTTTTTCCATGAAATGAACGTAAAAGAAACGGAACATTACACATGTCAGATTACTCCGGACATGTCAATTCTGTTTTTGATCAACGTTTTCCGAGAAATAGATTAAAAGTCTGTGGAAATGTCATGTACAAATTTTTCTGACAGTCCCAATCCGGGCGTTTCGCTGCGAAATTCTACCACCGGGTTAGATGTCACGGTGTTAGTGACGGCAAGCCTATGCTCGCGATTTACGAGCTGCTTGGCAGGAAGGCAGATGGTCTATTCTGCAAAAAATGCCGGACCAACAACCTAATACAACATTATTAATAAACATATACCAACTTTAAAGTTTAATTCCACTTTATAGTCTGTATTCAATTGTAATACAGATTAATAATATCAACTTAAACCAGAATTTTAGTTAATTTTATTAATCAGACAGTAAATGTGCAGCCCTTTATTCTAGGAGTATCCTATATAAACTTTCCTTACATTATAATCCCAACTGATGTTTTCACACAGGCTCAAAATGTCATTTACAATACAGGTAAATATTGCCTCTGCAAAATGACAAATTAAATTTTCGTAATATCATTAGGCATGTAAAAAAATCGACTATAATTCAATATTGCTCTCCAGCCAACCGGTTTCACTTTTTACAGTATCATCAGGGCTTTGAAACTAAAGATAATAAAGACTGTTTTAATTTAACATTCAATACTTATTTGGTTGGATGTTACTCCAATGTTAAATAAGGAGAGTAACAGAAAGTGTTAAATAAAGTGTATAGTGGATAAGTACAAGCGTTAACTCAAAAAAAAACCTATGTAAACAATGAATTTCCACCAAGTGCCGACGATAGCAAGTATAGATTCTAATATTCTATGGTTTAGGTAAACAATAATACGTATTACTGTATACAGTCTTAACTGATATTGAACTAATTTAGACAGAATCAATAAGAAAGTACTTGCTAAAGCAAAAAAATGTTTTTAATTATCAAAACCATTTCGTCCAGTAAGTTTTGAGGGACACAGAAAGAATTGATCTGTTGGATTCAGAACATATCCCTTTGTGAAAGTCGTTTGAAAAAGATATATCTCTTGTTGCAGGTGCCATGTATTTGGAGTCATGTAGTGTTTGTTATAGATGGATGCAATTATCCGGTCGTATGTCCCCGGTCAATATGGCCAAGTATTTTATTTTTTCCCTTTGTCTTTTGCCCTTTTTGCCCTTCGTCTTTCTTGTGCGAAATCGGGCACTCAAAAAGCATCCAGGCAGCTGATAATGATAATCTCTCAAGACTTTCTAAAGTAAGAACTAACATACATACGTATTTTAACGCTAAGTCCCTTTCGTGGTGGGCAGATAGTATCTAGCGCCAAGTGTAATTCTTACAGATCTAGGATCTAGGTATAAGATCTAGGTATCTTCCACCATATTTATTGCTCTTTGCTGTAATCCAGCGGTCTGGTACTGGGCTTCACTACATGAGGTCCAGGATTCAATCGCCAGGTAGGGTCAAAATGGACAAATGAGTTTTTTCACTTTTTTTAATAAAAACGTTGTCCAAGATCACGGGATTTAGTGATTCCGGCTAGTTGTGGGGGCCCTGGTTGTGGCCCTATCTATCTCTTTAGGTCTACGAGCGTGAAGACACTTTTTCTTTCTTTACTCTTTTCATACACACCGGTTTCCTAAAATCTTGACAAACTTCGAATAGTACACGAGCGATTATGTTGTGAAATGTCAACGTAAGTCTCACCAATAAAATAAATCCACGGGCTTAAGCCTCAATGTAGGATAAAACATGTTGTTTACCTATAAATTGTAGTCATAAAGCAATTTAGCTCGCAGCACTGCTCTGATGAATACGGTGTATAGCCCCGCAGAGGTTTCAAGCCGCCATGAATATCAACAAGGTAAGTAAACCGCCTTCTACGCCTTTGTGAGTTAAAACTTTATACCTACTTTGATTGGTACAAGAGCTCGAAGTGTGATTAAAATTAGCAACTTGTGTTCATGTTATCCTGGTAGTTTCGTTACGATACTAAAAATATGCTGAGGTTTAACTAGGTTTTTAAAGATGGCTGTCTATATAGCAACTTGATTTTTTGGCGTCATTAAAGAAGATGGTTTTAGTTTTTTCGTATTTATTGAATTTCGTATTTATGTTGAGAAAAATTAGCGAGTTTTTGTGGCGTTTTGTACAACTTTGTTTAGTGAGTGCATAAATGGAATATTCGTGAAGACATTAAAACTAGTGTATCGTGAATTTCTCTTTGCCGCTAAATCTAATTAAATGAGCTCGAGTATTCAGGCCTGTAACGTAGTGGAGATGGCTTAGCTACCATCCACCACTATGTTAATAGAAATATTAAACACATACAAGCAAACAGATAAACCAGTAAGAGGAATCCTGGTAGCGTGGCAGCTTAAAATAAAAAAAAAACTTAAACTAGATGTTATTATTTATCCACATATATACACATATAAATTAATTTCCATGTCGCGTGGCTGTTGCATCACGCCTGTATGGATCAAACAACTTTGCCAATTTTTTTGTTGTATATTTGATATTTTCCATCGTCGGCGATTGATAATACTTCCAAATGTTCATGTTTTTATGCTGCCATAAGCGAAACCGATGTGCTATTTATAAAATAATAAACTATAAGTGGTACGTAAAACAGTAAAAGTGTTTCTTTATTTAAAAATATGATTTTTTTGTTGTGTTAGCTATAATTGTCAGGAGAAGTTTCTCCAGGAGACAGAAAAACCGGGAAAATCGGAGAGAAAATATGAAAAACGAAACTGTATTTTTACCGCTACTAACTATTAGTAGCTGTTGTTAAAAACCGATACGAAGTTAGGTCGGCTAGTATTATATATAATGTAAGGTTATGTTTGTAAATCGAAATTTTAAAAGTAGAAATATCATAATTTTAAAGATTCTTTGGTCATGATTCCGTTTTTATTTCGGTAAAGAATATTTGTTATGACTAAACTAGCAACCCGATCAGCGGAAGGAATGACTAGAGTGGGGGTGCTCGTGAGCTAGGAGCAGTGGTTGGAAGTGAGGGCATTCTATTGGGAGTCGCCGAACTAGATGGACGTTCTATTGTAGTAAATTGTGGAAGTAAAAGTAATATACCCTATGTACGAATTATTGTGTTTTATGAAAAATATAGAATGAATTGTGACTGTTGGATTTGATTTACACCCTGGATTAAAGTTATTCTTACAATAAAGAAACAAAAACAAAAAAGGCAAGAAGTCTGTAAGATTTCCATTTACAATTTCTAATAAATAAAGTATGTTTGTTCTATTTTTCCTCAAAACAGCTAAACCGAGTAAAATTATTCATGGCATAGAAAATCATTTAATAATTTACAATAAGTAGATTCTAAACAACAAATCTATTTAAAAAGTCTTAAGCACTGTTAGTAGAGTGCTGTGCAGCAATCCACTGCGTTAACTATTTCTGCCTCTATAATGACTGTCATGTTCTGGCCCGGTTCGGTAGAGTGTTCGGTAGACTTACAAAATAGGCCCATCCCGACCAGCGACAGCCAGGCCAGGACAGCGCCGCACCTGTAACATCTATGGTGTGTATAGATAGTAAGATATAACTGGTGGTAAGCCACCATGAGAACTGTGTGCTTGTTCGCTAAACTTTCACATAAAAAAACAATAAAAGAACGTTCATTTTTGCAATCAGTTAAAATTAAATGTTAAATCATTTCGTTTAAGTATTACAAAAAATTTATACTAAGCAAAAGTGAATGTAAACAAGACGTAAAAATAAAATTGTTCATAAAGAGAATTGGCTTCAGCGAAAGTTCTCAATTTTTTGTGTTGTTGTTATAGTTTATGAATGAAATGTGCCATTTTCTAGAATTTCCATGTATCTGTAAAATTTTATATATATTCTTACATTTTCTGAATTATTTATTTACCATCACGTGGATTATCTACCAACAAAAAGCAGAGCTATAGCAAGTATTATGACCAACAACAGAATTCAGTAACAGGAACAATTAAATCAATAAAATAATTAAAGGATGTGTGTATGATGGAAATATACTTCTAAACAGAGGTTCTCAAATTGTGTAACGCTCACTTTGAAAATCAGTTATTTTGTATCGCCACACACCCTGTTTTTTCTATCAAAAAAACTTATTATTATATTTGTTTAGCCTGAGGTTTAAAAAAAATATATTTTTTCAGGTCTCTTTATCTCCCCTCTCTTGGCTTCCTGCACCCACAAGGGGGTGTTATCAACCACTTGGTGAAAGACTGCTTTAACCGAATACACACATTTATAATTCATTTACAATATAAACATTTTATAAGTCATATGTTTGAATATTTCTTTAGTTATTCATAAAGCTCTTTTTCAGGAAACTATCAGGTAACATTTCTTTATCTGGCTACGCTATAGCGCTACGAATAAAAAAATGCAAAAGATAAAAAAATACGTTACCAGATTGTATCTTCACGCCCATATCCCCGAAGAGGTAGGCAGAGGTACAACCAAGGCACCCACGACTAGCCGAAGATACTAAGTCCCACAACTTGATAGGTGGCAAGCCTATCGCCAACCGGGCACAATTCCAATCCCGACCAACATTTTTTTTTATTAGAAAATTGGAAAAATCCAATTTTCTTTTTGTTGGCCGACCCGGGATTCGAACCCGGGACCTCATGCAGTCAAGTCCAACACCCGAACCGCTAGACCACAGAGGAGATTGTGTTTTATAATATCTAAGTACTAGATTTACACACTATGGTGTTTAAATCATGTTAAGTTGAATTATAACATTTTAACGTATACAATTAAAATAAAAGAATTTGAAATTATTAAATACCAAACAGTACTTTTAAATACGAGTATTTGGTTAGACACTTATAGAATTTCCGAAACTCAAACAATTCCGGTGACATTTCCATAAAAACAAATCAAATTATTATTTTCATTAGGCTTGTTTCAATTTCCAAGATCACTAAACGAGAATGTTGTTGACCGAAATATCTGATGAAAGTAATTAATTTTGATGTTTTGATAAGTATCAGTAGACTTTATTAGATTTTGTGCGGAACAAAAACCAGTTAGGAAAAACAGTGTTGATTTAATTTATTGATGTATAATAGGTAAAACGTAGTAACAGTTGTTACATGTGTAGAAAAAATACGGGTTGCACTCTGGGAGTGCCGGCAGAAGTGAAAACTTAAATATTAAAGTTTTTCATTTGTGATATTTTGGAATTATTAGGGAACAATTTTAAATCAGTATGAAATTACTATCATTTATGTGGTAAAATACAATATTCATTTATTGTGCTATCGTACACGAACATGACAACACGAACATTCGCGCAAGCGCCCTGCGCCGCCTTACAAATTTTCGATCAGGTCACGCGTCCTGACGCGAGTTTAGAAGTTTTTACCCATTCCAAAAAAAGTGCGCAACGCCGCTAAAGAAGTTATCACTTCAAAAATTAGGAGAAACTTATGCCCAGCAGGAATATAACGGAACAAGGCTAAAAATATGATGTCGACTTTGACGTTTTGTTTTTTACGTTTAGAACCCATCCATACTTACTATTATCGCGAAAGTTCTCTTTCTTCTTTGTCTTTATTTGTCCTTTTTTTGATTTCCTTAGAATTAAAAAAACTTTACGTGAACCATGCGTGTGGTACTTCTGCCTTTTGACATTTTCTTCTAGTCATCAAACCCAGGATTTTGTGGACTCAACTCCGACACCCCAGCATTAGACCACAAAGGCGTAAAATATTTAGTCTACAAAAATAAAACATCGTTGATAGATCTTTTCGCTAAAAATTTAAATCTATAACAGTATTATTTGTTTTAATAGCCTGATATTTGTTAGTGGATATTCCCCGTGTTGGTCACACCTACACCGAGGAGAATAGACCATCTGTCTCTTTGCCAGGCAGCTCGTAAGAAGCAAGCCCAGGTTATTATATAGGTCATTACCAACAAGACCACTAGAGGTCTATCGCCTCTGTGGTCTAGCGGTCTGGGTGTTGGATTTGACTGCATGTGGTCCCGGGCTCGAATCCCAGGTCAGCCAACAAAAAGAAAATTGGATTTTTCCAATTTTCTAATAAAAAAATGTTGGTCGGGATTGGAAATGTGGCCGGTTGGAGATAGGCTTGCCACCTATCACATTGTAGGACTTAGTATCTTCGGCTAGTCGTGGGTGCCTTGGTTGTACCTCTGCTTAACTCTTCGGGGATATGGGCGTGAAGATACTTTTTTCTTTTTTTTACCACTAGGGGTAGAGTGACGTGCAGCTTATCCTCATCAGCGATTCACCGACTCAACTATTTCTGTCGCCATAATGACTCCGTTATGTTCCGGTTTGGAGGGTAGGGTTTTTTTGATATTGGAAGGTAAACAAGCAGACGGATTTCCTGATGGTAAGAAATTCACGCCGTCTTGGGACAACCAATCTAAGGCCGGGATGTAAGGCCTCGAGCAAAAGTAAGTTTACCGGCAACCTTAACCTCCGAACCGGAACATGTCAACGGCAAGCATTGACGTCATGGCGGCAGGAACAGGTAAGGCGGTGGTACCAATCCAGGCGAGTCGCTGCGAAACTCGAACATCTAGTAGGTTGTCACGGTGTTAGTTATGGTAGCCTATGCTCGCCTTTTACGAGCTGACAGGCAGAAATGCAGATGGTCTATTCTGCAATGGAGCCCGGACCAATACGGGGAACCTAATACCGACCCCAGGGCAGGAAAACATCTGCATCGGTAGTATTTCACCATCAGAAGAAACGTGTGTTTGTCCGCGTAAAAATATTTTTTTTTGTCGAAACTGAAAATTTTGAAATAAAACAAATAATGACGAAAAATAACTTTTGCAGATGCGCTATTTTCCTAAGAAGCGGCTTAGATTTTTCCAAATTGGTATCCCTGATTGCAAGTTTGCGTGTTTACATAAGTGTACGTATGAACTGTGAAAAATGCTGCTTATCTTCTAATGTTTTCTGTATGGCATAGGAAATACTAAATTGTTAGATTTCTTTTATTTCATTCGCCTCTGTAGTCTAGCGGTTCAGGTGTTGGATTTGACTGCATGAGGTCCCGGGTTCGAATCCCGGGTTCGGCAACATAAATAAAATATGGGTTTTCCAATTTTATCAGAAAAAAATGTTTGGGATAAGATATGTGCCGGTTGGCGATAGACTTACCACCTGTCGCATTATGGGACTTAGTGTCTTCGGCTAGTCGTGGGTGCCCTGGCTATGCCCCTGCCCACCTCTTATGGGCGTGAAGATACTTTTTTTTTTATTACAGTCATTATCCTCATAGCATAAATCCTGGTTTAATTAATCAATTTGTATACTTATCTTGTTCGACTACATATATCCAGTGTTTCTTTGGTTGAACTTATTTACCTATTCCATGTAGTATATAGTTCAAGTCTAATGAAGTTTTATTAAATATAGCCCAGTAAAACTATATTTAGAAACGACGGAGAAATCGATTAACATGCGTAAAAAGTTTTAGAAGTAGAACATTTATTATAACCTCTTTCTTTCATGAACTTAGTGTCTTCGGCTAGTTGTGGGTGCCCTGGTTGTGCCTTTCCCTACCTCCTTTATTGACGATACTTGTTTTTCTTTCATGGAAGTCGTATAAAAACTGCAAGCATTACCTAAATGAAAATGTTTAATAAAAATAAATCTATTCCTCGTAGCTTTAAAGTAGTTAGTCCTGTCGTTTTTAACTACTAGCCTTCTTTAAAATGAATCTGTAAAATCTTAGGAAGCACTTTCTTGCCGTTAAGTTTCTTGGAAGGCAAACAAGCAGACTGATTTCCTGATGGTAAGAAATTCACGCGGCCTAGAGACACCAAAGGTAATGGTGTTGGGCCTCGAGCAAAAGTAAGTTTACCGGCTGCCTTACCCCCCAAATCGAAACACGTCATAAACGTTATGGCGTCAGGAATAAGTAAGGCGGTGGTACCAAGGTGGTGGTGGAAGAGTCGCTGCGGAACTCTACTAATTAGTTAGATGTCACGGTGTTAGTGACGATAAGCCTATGTTCGCCTTTTACGACCTGAAATATTACAACAATAATTAATACAATGAGCTATAGCTATTATATCGCTTGCTAGTGGCTACTGGATTTTTCCACCAATACAGTCAGTCAAAATTAGGTGGCAGAGTACTGTGCAGTAGATCGTTTAGCAGTAGCCCCGTCTTATAGCTACTGCCCGTTGATTTCAGTGCTCATTATTGTAGTATTCCTTACTGCATTTGCAAGCGTGGTCTTAGATCCTGGCTAAATACATAACGCACAAGTAATATTTTAGTATCTATAGGCGACGCTTTTCCTCATAATCAGAAGAGCCGCCTATGTATTCTTATATCACAAAAAATGTATATTTGCCCGATGAAGTTGTCAAAACCTCGCCGTTAGCAACATATTATCAAAAAAAAATAGACACAGTGGGAATATGTGCTAAAGTTACGCAGTTTTTTAAAGCCTTGACTATTATTTCAAACAGAATAATTGCCGTGAAAAATGTTATTTGTTTGCATAACAATTTTCTGCAATAAAACTGTCTAGAAAATTTAATGATTTAATGAAATAGTAGTAAAAATGATTATAAATAATATTAATAGCAAAAATGACACACATAAACGAATAATAAAATTCCACGCATGTGATTAACGTAATTGCGCTGTTATCTTCTCATTGCTTTTGTAACTCGTTTAAGTTATAAATTGCCACTTAAACTATCAAAAGTCTTTTTATTTATTTTATTTTTTAATATAGGGAGGCACATAAGCATACATTATCATATATTATCTATGTAATTTTATAAAGGTGTGACTGTAAATTTTAATTATTATTATCATGTGATTTTAAAACGTCGGCTTTTGAAACTATAAATGTAGTTTTAAGGGTTGCCTAAACAAAAAAAAAACTCGTACAGTTTCAACATGATCGTCTATTCGTCTGACGGTTTAGTTTATGTAGGATAATAAATACCCCTTGGACAAGTCACACAAATTGAATCCAAGCCCAAAGTAAGCAAGTTATATGCTTGTGTTATGGATGTTAGTCAACAATACTAATACATAGAATTACTTAAATAGATACCAGAATAAATTTAATTAACACCCAGACCCGGAAATGCAGACATCTGAATGCTCTTCACACAAATGCCTGCCCCCATCGGGAATCGAAACCGAACCTCGCGGTTGGTCAATGTAGTTAGGCGTGTATGCTAGCCACTCGACCAACGAGGCGGTCACAGCCACTTTTTTTCCCAAACCAATGTGATTAAGACATAACCTTTAAACTGCCCTCTAATGGTGATACTAAAAAAAAAATGTAACAAAAGGCCTCCTTTGTGGTCGAGCGGTCTGGCTTTTAACTTGATTTCGCGAGGTACCGTCTTTGATCCCACAGTTGAACTACAAACAATAAAAACACCATTGCAGGGATTAGATGTGTGGTCAGTTAGCGATAGGCTTACCACCTATCACATTATGTCTTCGGCTTGTGGTAGATGCCCAGGTTGCGCCACTGCCTACCTTTTCCGGGAAACAACCATGAAGATACTAATAATCAAAGGCAAAAGTTATCAATGAATGTCACTGACACCATAAAAAATCGTCAAATCCATACATGCAGGATATCTACAGAAATATATTTTCAATCAAATACCTACTTGCTGCTCTAAATTTATATCCCATACTACCTACTACGGAATGCTTATGGGCTAACACAGTATTATCAACTAACTTAATTATTTTAAAAAATGGTCAAAGGTGACGTTGACAAGTTAACAAATTGATTAAAAGAAAAGATTTTAATAACCAAACCAATTTATTAATAAACTAAAATATTTTAATACTTCCGACAAAACCTAAACGCAATGTACATAGCTAGATACCATACTAAGAACTAAAGAAACCTTATTTTTATAGAAAAAGTCATAAATACCGATTATATCGGATTGTAAGTGTACTATTTTACTAGATCCCGTGCTTCACCATATTGACCTATAACAAAAACTGTGTCAAACATGTTACGTATTATGTACGTGAAAAAATCTACTTGAGCTACCCTCAAACAAATAAATAACCTTGACGGACTAAAATATTAAACCGTTCAACCTCTAAACAAGTTAAAACTTCGATACATAATATATTCGTTGAAGTTGTAGAGACGTCAGTATTGCGATTGTAAATCTTGGCAAGTACGGTTTCACTGTTGCGACATATTTGGCAAGATGGTCCGTTTCTTACCAACTACGACAATGCTACGTATGTTGTGTAGCTATTTGATCGGATAAGTTAAAAGCTGGTGCTTTAAGAGATTTATACATGGCAGTAAAATTAGCTGGCGACTTACTTTACTCGCTTGTGAATAAAAATGTGCAACTTTGTTAAAGTTTTATGTAAAATATTTCCTACTTAATCTGTCATACTTTTTAACCTAAAAATTATCAGTTTTCAACCGTGGCTTCGCACATGTGCCAAATTTAATAAAATCTTTATAGATTACTGTCTACATATTACTTTGATGTATAAACAAAATTACTATTAAGTTTCATTAAAATCTATTCAGCAGTTTTTACGTGAAAGAGTAACAAATATACACCTATACTTACTAACTTTCGCGTTTATAATATAAGTAGTATATAGCATATTTTAAATAATTCAAAACTTAATATACATTAATTTGTACATAGACGTAGAATAAATCTTAAAGAAATACATAGGCTTTATTGTACCAATACTTCTTTCCGATAGTTTCCGTGGGAGAGCTAAATAGCTTTAGGCTGTGGTAAAACTGGTTATTATTTGAAATAAAAAACTGCTTAAAGATCAAAACCGAAGTGAACTTTTTGTTTTGAAACAAAGCGTCTTATTGGCCAAGAAAATATTAACAAATTTTATGAGTGTTTGTCATCTTTAAATTTTATTGAAATTTTTACTATTGATAATTGTGAAGATGCCTTTGATGGATTCCATGAAACCTTGACTTTATTTTATGAATTATGACCAAAGTTCCAATTAAAATTTCAAATAAGCCAATAAAAATAAATGGCTTTCCAAGGGTCTTTTAAAGTGTTGTAAAATAAAACAGAAATTATATTTAAATTATCGTTATTCCCAATATAAGGAAAAGGGGAAAAAAATAAATTACATACGTTATAAAAAAGTATTATCAAAATGTATTCTAGAATCTCAGAAACAGGCATCATTGAAATATATTGAACAATCTTCTAATAAATGCAAAGCTTCAAGGGATGTAATTAAAAGTTCATTTTAAAATAAAATGTTTAAACATGAGATTGAACAAATTAAAATTAACAACTTAGTGTATTTCCCAAACAATTTGTAATTGTTTTGATGAGTTCTTTATAAATCAGACTAAATCATTAAAAAAAATCAGCCTGGTTTTACATACAGCATAGTTTGTCTAATCATAATAAACTTTGTTTCTGACATCTGTAGATGAACATGATATTATAAAGTTTTTAAATAACTTGAAAAATGCATCAGCAACTGGCTATGATAATATTATAAGCACATCAATATTAAAGAATGTTGCCAGTGTTATAACAAAACCTCTTTGTCATATAATTAATTTATCATTTCTAGAAGGAAAATATCCAGATTGCTTAAAAAAGTCTATTGTCAAGCCATTATTTAAAAAAGGGGATACTTCTGATATGAACAATTATAGACCTATAACTTTAGGTCCCGTAAATTGTCAGATTTTTGAAAAAACAATGTATGACAAATTAAACCGACAGCTATTTACTTCATTTTAACTTATTAAAAAATAATCAGTATGGATTTAGAAAAGGCAGATCTACAGTATTTGCATGTTTTGACTTAGTTAAGAAAGTAACTGAATGTCTTAATAGCAAAAAGTATTCCTTTCTGTGTTTTTAGATATGAGTTAAGCGTTTGATTTTGTATCACATGAAAAATTTGTTAACAAAACTTGAGAGATATGGCATTAGAGGTAACTCGTTAGATTGGCTTGGAAGCTAATTAAATAATAGAAAACAATGTGTTGAAATATCTAGACTAAGTGGTAACCACAAAAAGGTCTACACTTCAAATTATCTTTTTTACGACTGCGGTGTACCACAAGGTAGCGTTTTAGGCCCATTACTTTTTTGATTTACATAAATGATCTGCCTGATGCTATTAATCATGGTTCTGTCTTATTTGTCGATTATACTACCCTTCTCATCACGTGTAAGAATAGAAGTGATTTAGGGAAATTCTGTAGATTTAATTAGAATCTTTAAAATACAAAAGAAGTGTATACGCGCCATATGTAGTGTTAACCAATTACATTTATGCAAATCACTTCTTACGTCACTTAAAGTTTTACCTTTACCTTGTTTGTATATCTTGGCTGTATGTGTATTTGTAAAAAAACATTACCACTTGTTTTAAACAAATGCTAAAATGTTAGGAATTTCATGTTTTAGAAATAGTGAAACATTACATGTGCCGAACCAAAAAGTTAATATTTATAAAAATAATGTTTACTGCATGTCCGTTCATATATACAACCAAATCACTTCCATTAAAAAGATTTCGAAGAAGGGTATTTGACTTGTTGTTAGAGAAAACATATCACAGTGCCAAGGATTTTCTTGTAAAAAAGAATTTATAGTAAAATAAGTGTAATAATTATTAACTAAATATAATAAAAGTTATCGTTGCCGTGAAGTTTGTTTCGCCGTTTCTTCTCCTATCTGGCTAGGTTTGGAAACGGTGGTCAGTAGTATACGGTAGACAGTGCTAAATTTAATTATAGTTTTAAAATGTTTTGGTGATAAACAATTAAACTAGTTATAAATATAAATAATTGGCTTAAAAGTTAAAGCATGTATGATTAAATATTTTTTTTAATAAATATTAAAATATTTGCACAACAATATTATGGTAGAATATGTTGATATAATTAAAAAAAATTGTAACATCTCATTTACACACATATTCCGCAAATTAATGATTTTCTGTCTTTCTTTCAAAAACATAGACAAAACTACAGCTATTTGTCCGCCATATTAAATACAGGTATCCCCAATATCCCAGTTATTCTAATTTGTAACTCTTTATTCATATCCAAATCCATACACAAATATTTACAATGAAGATCTACCAAAGCCAACCATGAATAGTGTAAATTATGACCTTTGACGTGCACCTGGTTTTAGCACCTGTTCTGGTAATGGTTGAAGCTTCCGATTAACGCTAGTGCCAATAACTTGGTACTTTCTATGTGGTTTGCCACATTATTGCTTCTGTGGTCTTAAATTGAACCTACGTATTCCCGTAAACTTAAGTATTTCACTCTCTAACCTTCAAAACCGAACGTAAAATACTCTATTGGGTTCTTTCATTTGACAGTTTTCTAAAAGGTTTTGAGATAATTTTATTATCAGCAATTTAATTTTTTTACATTTCTTTTTATGATATTGGAAGGCAAACAAGCAGACGGATTACCTGGTGGTAAGAAATTCACGTCGCTTAGAGACACCAAAGATGGTAATGGTGCGCTGTAAACCTGAGGCCGGGATGTTAGGCCTCGGGCAATTGTAGGTTTACCGGCTTCCTTACCCTCCGAACCAAAACACGTCAATGGCTAGCACTGACGTTATGGCGGCAGGAATAGGTAAGGCGGTGGTACCAATCCGGGCGAGTCGCTGCGAAACTCTACCACCTAGTAGGATGTCACGGTGTTAGAAACGTTAAGCCTATGCTCGCCTTTTACGAGCTGCCTGGCAGAAAGGCAGATGGTCTATTCTGCACAGGAGCCCGAACCAATACGGGGAAAAGAAAAGTATTGGAAAGCGTTAGTAATTACAAAAAAGTGCCGCTAGTGCTCGCTATTCACGTTTATTTTAGAAGGGAGCCGACAGACTGGCACACGAGAACCAATATTCTAACCAAAAGATAACGACGAATCAGTATCGTCTATGATATAAATATGAGATAATTTTAATCATATTTTAAGGTGAAACTTACCACCAGAAGAGACTTGCTTGTTTGCTGTCTTGTAGCATAAAAATTTAAGTACAAGAAAACTGTAAAAGACCGACTTCGATCTTAATAAGTATGTCGGAGCGAAAACACGTTCTATGTACTGGCCGATACCGCCGCCGCCGGGCGGGTAGCCCGGGAGCGTACAACTTGTGGGCGTTTGGCTACTAAAGAACTTAGAAATATCAGAACAAAGCCGTAACACGTGATCCACTCGATCCTGATGTCCACACGCTATCATTCAGTACTCTTGCACTAACAAGCAGCGTATGCCTTTCCGTTGCCAAAAAAACCATCGTGAACATAGGAATAAGCATTTTACTATGACAACAAAAGTAAACCCCCGAAGGGAAAGGGAGAGCTCCACCCCGCTCTTCCCGCGTGAGTGCCAACCAAATAATGCACCCCCGAATGACCCACAACCCGGGCCCTAGATCATAATTGAATTAACAATTTCGATCTAGAATTATCTCTTTACCATCATATGACAGGGAGAGACCTATTACCAGTGGCGACCTCCGTACTAGACAGCGGTCCGAACACTGCAAGGCGTTCACAAAGATTGCCTTCACGAAGCATGCTCGCTTTGACTTATATAACCATAGCGGCCGATAAACAGGCTGATAAGACAACACCTGCAAGCGCACCTGCTACTGCACGTGGTGTTTACTTGAAGTATTTGAATGCCAATCTATATTGCGCTAGTTGCTACGTCAACTACTCGTAACCACAGTATCTAAGCCACGCATACGACCTTGCGACTAGTAAGTAAAATATTTTTCTCAAATTGATTCAGAAAAAGATTAGGAATTTAACGTATTACCTCCTTCATTTTTCGAAGGCGGTTAAAAACGGCTTTAAAGGTTTAGAAAACAGAGACTTAGCATCACTAACACCGTGACATCTGACTAGCTGGTAGAGCTTCGCAGCGACTCACCCGGATTGGTACCACCGCCTTACCTATTCCTGCCGCCGTAATGTCAGCGCTTGCCGTTGACGTGTTCCAGTTGGTAGGATAAAGTAGCCGGTAAACTTACTTTTGCTCGAGACCTAACATTCCGGCTTCTGGTTGGCAACGTACCATTACCATCTTTGGTGTCTCCAGGTGGCGTGAATTTCTTACCGTCAGGAAATC
>NJDC01001542.1:143297-166512 GCA_002245475.1 Calephelis virginiensis
TCGGGATTGGAAATGTGCCCGGTTGGCGATAGGCTTGCCACCTATCACATTGTGGGGCTTAGTGTCTTCGGCTAGTCGTGGGTGCCTTGGTTGTACCTCTGCCTACCTCTCCGGGGATATGGGCGTGAAGATACAATTGAATCTAACCCCAAAGTAAGCAAATTATATGCTTTGTTATGGGTGTTAGTCAACGATTCTAATACATAGAAATACTTAAATAGATACTAGAATAAATTTAATAAACACCCAGACCCGGAAATGCAGACATCTAAATGTTCATCACACAAATGCCTGCCCCCGTCGGGAATCGAACCCGAGCCTCGCGGTAGTTCGGCGTAGTTAGGCGTTTACGCTAGCCACTCGGCCAACGAGGCGAGGTAAAAAAATTAGAATTTTTCGAATACCCCGGACCCCCTTATGTATCTGACAAACTAATGTATATTTCAAACAAACACACACCCACTCGTCAAACTTATAACACTACCCTCTACTTCCTAAAAAGAAGAAAAGTATCTTTACACCCTTATCCCCGAAGAATAAAGCAGAGGAGAATGAAACAACCAGGGCATCTACGACTAGTTGAATACACTAAGCCCCACAATGTGATACTTTTTTTCCGCTAGAGGTTAAATAAGCAAGTTATTATAAACTTATCCTTTCCCAGGATAATAAGTAAATTATTCTGGTAATCTCCATAAATAACGCTTTGAGAGTTTACGAACAAATTTGCACACGAAACCGAGGGCAAAAGGTTATATAAATATTTTCCGCTTAACTCCGAAGGCCTTATGGTTGAGCGAACCTAAAAGCGCGCAGAGTCAACTATTTCACGACTATTTCCAACAGCTCGGACTGCTCCGCTAAATTCTAGCACTGCCTCATTATTTTCCTTCGAGTCTGCTTCTTTAAAATATAAATGTTATTAAAACGCAAGAGTAATATTTTAAAATGTTTAATGTAAACGTTACCACTAAGTTGCGGTAGTGGTCGGTTGTAATTAAGGTTTGAACACATTTCATATGAAAAGTATTACTGTTATTCAAAAGGTTTTTAATCTTTTAAACTCGAAGGTTTAATCACTTTTCGTGTAAAATATTTCATGATACATGCACTGTTAAGTCAAAAACTCATTTTAATTAAAAAGAGTAAAACGGATTTGCACGAAATGTTTCATTATTATGTTAGGAAATGCTCTCGCGCTTGTGTTCGTCGATTTAATATTTTAATAATCAATTACTAAGATATCAGAAGTTGGATTGTTTAAAATTTATTTTTACGTACGAATTTTAATAAAGCTAATTAATAGTTGGAAATGAAAAACGTAATTCTACTACAGCTAACATAATATCCTTGTATATTACACAGGTACTATTCCCACTAATAATATAAATTCAAAGTCGTGTGTTTTTGTTTGTCCGTTTTCCGTATCGAAGCTGTACAAAATGGTTAATAATAATTTTACTACAGCCATTGCGTGTATTTCTTGCGTGTTTTATTGTCTTACTCCAGGTGCTTTAAAATATATCACAAATCTTGGTACAAAGAAATCCTATCTGTTAATTAACGAAAAATATCAACTGCTTCAAAATGAGACTTTAACTGTCATTTTTTATACACTAGTCGAAAAACAGAACATGTCTCGGGGCGTCCATACGTAACAAAAAGCGAGATGGTGCTTCCGTTTCTCGGAAAGAGGAAATTCAATAAGAATGAATTTCCCGTGATTTACGACCACTATTTTCTCGTTAAGACTTCAGACCCTCGAGGTGCGTTCGCTAGCAGGAGATTTTATAGTAAACACAACTTTGTTCTTACATTTTAGTTTTTCTTAGCGCATGGAGAGAACTTCCTTAATCACGTCTTAACTGCATAATCTATTTTGTTCAAACGTTTTTGATAGAGAAATTCCATTTCCTTTTTATACCAATATTACACTGGAAAAGAATTTATACTCTATCGTCGCCACTTGGTAAAATAACATTGTATACATACTTTTTAAATTAATACCTTTTTTATGACACTGGAAGGCCAACAAGCAGACAGATTTCCTGATGGTAAAAAATTCACGCCGCGTAGAGACACCAAAGGTGGTAATGGTGCGTTGCCAACCTGAGGTCGGGATGTTAGGCCTCGAGCAAAAGCAGGTTAACCAGCTACATTATCTTCCGAAACTAAACACAAATGACAAGCACTGACGTTATGGCGGCGGGAATAGGTAAGCGATCACTGCGAAATTCTACCAACTAGTTAGGTGTCACAGTGCTAGAG
This sequence comes from Calephelis virginiensis, assembly GCA_002245475.1. NCBI lineage: Eukaryota > Metazoa > Arthropoda > Insecta > Lepidoptera > Riodinidae > Calephelis > Calephelis virginiensis. The sequence continues at coordinate 145,566 of NJDC01001542.1, forward strand.
ACGGCACGCATATGCTCGCCTTTTACGAGCTGCCTGGCAGGACGGCTGATTGTTTATTCATCAAATGAGGACCGAACCAACACGGGGCCTTGTATTTTGCCACATTACACTTTGTTTAACTCTTTATCTTACATGAACAATTTCGATTACGTCAGCTTTTAAATCTGTCCATTTGCTGAAGAGCTACAATACCACAGACAGACAAACACAGACAAAGACATGTCAAGCTTATAACACTCCTCGTTTTGCTTTGGGGGATATTTACTATTATAAATTAACAGTTCTTTAAGCGCAAAATATATTTTTTTGTAAAACATGAGTGATTTAAGAGTAATAATTAATAATAAAAATCTATTCACTTATCTTAAAGTTTTAATCTAGTTGTATTGAAATTCTGTATAAGCTATTGTTGATTTATAATTTAACTCAATTAACACGAAATATTAGAAAAATGTATATTTTTAATGTCATTATAAAAGTAAAGTTGCCCGGGATTGGATATGTGCCCGGTTGGCGATAGGCTTTCCACCTATCACATTGTGGGAACTGGTGTCTTTGGTTAGTCGTGGGTGCCTTGGTTGTACCTGTGCCTACCTATTCGGGGATATGGGCTTGAAGATATTTTAATTCCCACCGTTGGCACTTGATAAAATACTTTCAAAAATACACTTACCTATACTGTTTCATACAAATTTCATCTGTAATATAATAGTTAACCTACTTTACTAAGATTCCACTTACTGAATATAGCATTGTAATATATAGTAGCCCTGAAGATGATGTCAATAAATAAAAAAAGAATGTCGATTAATATATTGATTTTAAATTTATATAGAAATGCATTAGTGTCTATAAATTTCAAAGAAAAAAATATTCGCCTGTCAGGAATTCAACATATACCCTTTCGTCTCAAGCCAACAAATGCTTTCACCATTTGAGCTACTAAGGATTCAAATTTTGTAGCGAAATTTTTAATTTCTTTCTGTACCGCTTACGCGGGTTGTTATATCCTATAGATACACAGTTCTGAGTACTTACTTAATGATTTTATCGTTTAAAATGGCCATAAGTTTCGTTTCGCCTTTGTTATTACGTGTTTTTATTTTAGCACTTGCCTTGTTTGGGTTAAATTTCTACAAATTTTAAATAAAATATTGACAAAGCAAATAACGTTCAACCATAAGTAAATTAGGGATCAAAACATCTTCACGAAATAGTAAAATGTCAAAATGCCGCAGCTATTTAAAAAATATTTAGCTTTCCTAAGACTTCTCTTTATACTTTAAATTAAATTAATATCAAACTGTTGACACCCTCAACGAACTTTGTAATTTTTGTTGATTATTTGAGATATACTATGGTGACCATTATATTGGTAAAATGTATGGGATTGATAGTCATTAGTTTATTCCTATAGACAGAACAACTTTGTTATATATTTTGATGGGTAGTTGGTAAACGAAAGTCTAATTACTATTAGTTCTGACAACTCCATAAAACTATATTATACTATACATACTTTGACACTTAGTTTGATTTAAAGATAACGCTCTCTAAGTTTAAAGTTTCAATTTGTCGTTAATTATATTAACCCTACAAGTACATGTTTTTAATCCTTATCTGTTTAATATGACTGCAATAAAAAATACTGGATCAGGTTTAACTAGCTATCTACAATCCAAATCGTGACAAGACAGTAGTAAGCATTGAAGTTATGGTTGCTTGAACATGTAACACGGTATATTTCTGAAGAAAAAACTCCACCTTCTAGTCACAGTCAAGGTATTCGTGACTTATTAACTGACGTTTGCCTTGAGCTGTTTGACTTATTAACAGGCTTATGTTCCACAAAATCCTTAGACATACATGTAACTATTTTCATGGCCACATACCAAAAAAGGTAGTCAGAGGTACAATCAGAAGACCCACGATTATCTAAAGCTACTTGACCCTATTAAGTAAAAGACGACAAACCTGTCACAAACCGAGCAGTGTTGTTAGATACTATTAGAACATTAATAAACACACGCGGGAATCGACCCCAAAATGTCACATGACTGTCAATACCGATTTTTTTGTCTGGTGATACCTCTTTCGTTCGGATTGGAGAAAATAATTCACGAGGAAAGTTTCCGACGTAAATTTAACATGTGGTCACAACAGCATAGTGAAAGCATCGTTTAAAGTTATTGAATTTGTATAATTCCCAAAACTTTCTAATTTACTTCCATCTTTTACATAAAAAGTAACTTTGTTTACTTAAAATTTAAAATTACTTAATGCTAATATTTCGTATAATTAAAATTCACTTTTAATTTTTATGACGGGAACGTTCCTTGAGGAAAGATTCCTTTTAAACCTTCGTCTAATGATTAATTTTCCAAACATAAAACATTAAATGTTGTTGAGTTCTTACCTTAAGCTTTGAGGAAATGACAAATTCCTTTAACAAAAACATACCTTCTGAATTTTCCTCGTAACCTTTTTTGCCACTAATTACTTTTTCATTCAAGATTGAAATTATTTTTGGAGTTTAATTAGTCGTTGCAAAACAGATTTTATCTTTGAACTTTCTCCAGAAATTCGTTTAATTTAATTGATATTAAATAATTTGTATTGGAATAGATTGTTAATGTAACTTTTTAAACAATAAAAGATTTTGATTTTAAAATGATTGAAGACAAAATGATTGGTAAAGATGCTTCTGAATCTATATTTTTTGAGTTTTTAGCCATTTAAAATGGTCTTTCATTGAGCAGAAAAGACCACCTATCTCTCTGCAAGCTCGTAAGAGCCGAGCACCGGTTAATATATAGGTCATTACCCACTAGACCACTGGTGATATACAGCTATGCAGGAACAACTTGCCCGGGTGGGGATCCACCGTTTAACTATTTCTGCCGCCATAAAGACACTGTCGTGTTCCAGTCTGGAGGATAGGGTAGCCAATGGACTTGCACAAAACGCCTTCCACCCCAGCCTCAGGAAATCAAGGTCCTGTAACATCTGTAGTGTCACGTTAGAACACGGTTGTGTCTTACCATCAGCAGAGCCGTGCTTTTTCGCTAAACTCTCTAAAAAAATCTTTGCTTCGCGATTATGACTCTTTTGAAACTCGGTTCATTAAGATCCTTAGCGATGCAACGAGGTATGTATAAGTTTGAAAACTTAAATATTTTATCAGATTTTATCTCCTAAGTAAGACTATTTGAACTGGCCGAGTAAAATTATGAAGTGGCCGTACTAGTAGGTAGCGTACTGAAGTTTCATGGCTTAGTACAGAGTACTAATAGGTAGGTACTAATAGTACTAATAAGGTATACTAGTACATTTTACGGATTGTACGATTACAGTGCGAACCCACTAGACTATTGCATTCTACCACATAAATGATATTCAAGTTTTCACTACTGTGGGCACTCCCGGAGTGCAACCCGTCTTTTTTGGATAATGGTTTTGTTTATAATACAAAGTAATTCCATGCCAAAAAAGTCTTAAAATATTAAACGTGTTTAATATTTGTAACAGATACAAATAGACTAACAGCCGCACTCAAAGACGCCATATAATATATTTAATCTATCTTAAAGTCATCGTGCAGAGTACCCGAAGACTGGCGACGTGCGGTCATCGTGCCCTTGTATAAAGGCAAGGATTCACGCATGGACTGTACAAGTTTCAGGACCATTAGTTTGATCAGTTTAGCATTAAAAGTGTATGGAAAAATAGTTGAAAGGAGGATACAATTGATGTCCGATGGAACGTTGTGGGAGGCTCAAGGCGGTTTCAGGTCTGGAAAGGAATGTACGAAACAAGTGTTTTCGCTCCGCAACATTGTAGAGAAGCATCTGGCTGTGAGTCAGAGGGTTTTCTGCGGTTTTGTGGATCTTGAAAAAGCGTTTGATAGGGTTGTACGTAAGGAACTTTGGGACATTTTGCCATATGATGGGATAGTCAGGTCCCTGCTGCGTGCGGTGCAGTCAATGTATTTAGACTGTAAAGCATGCGTGAGGGTGGATGGCAACATATCGCCTTGGTTTGATGTTAATATTGGCGTCGAGGAGGGTTGTGTGTTGTCAGCACGCTTGTTTATCATATATCTGGACAAATGTCTTCAAAGGTTAAGATCATTGAATGTGGGAATGCGTATGGTGATCAAGTGGTGAACTAACTGCTTTATGCAGATGATGCTGTACTTTTGGGTTCTACACCATCTGAGCTGCAAACACTGGTCACAGCTATGGAAGGAGATCCTAAAGAAAGGTGCTTACATTTGAATGCGATGAATACCAAAATAATGGTGTTTGAAAGAGACGTAGCCAGAACGGACGTAAGAGTTTTGGTTGATGATGTAGTGGTGGAACAAGTGAATGAAATTGTATATCTTGGTTGTGCTTTTAGCAGGGATGGAAGGTACACCGCGGATGTAGAGAGGAGAGTGAGTGCAGGGAATAGTGTGAATGGAGCGTTGGGTAAGCTATTCCAAAGCGAGGTTTTGAGTCAAAAAGCTAGACTCGCTTTGCATAATTCTGTGCTTATTCCAACGTTATTGTATGGAAATGAGAGTTGGGTATGTCAGATAGAGCATGAAAGTAGTATAAATGCGGTCGAAATGAGAGCACTACGAAAAATCTGTGGTGTAACGCCCGCTGACCGCATTCGTAACAGTGAGATCCGAGAAAGAGTGGAATTGAAAGAAAGTGTTGGTGTTAAAATGCGAAAAGACATGCTCCGCTGGTTCGGTCATGTGGAAAGAATGACAGATGAAAGATTGACAAAGCTGATATACAATGCGAATGCGATGGATGTAGATACCCGGGGAGACCAAGGCTGATATTTCACGATCAGATCAATCGGATATTATCCGAGAGTGGTGCCAAGAGTCTCCAAAACCGGCGTGTTTGTATGAAAAGGGTTATGAATGTGAAGGAAGCAAGACAGGTTTGTCATGATCATGAGGTCTGGCACTCGATACTCTCCGCCTACCCCATAAGGGACTTGGCGTGAAGATATGTATGTATGTATGTTAAGTCACAATTTTGTTTAGAAATGTATATTTATTTATTTATCAAATAAAAACACATTAACAATTATTTTAATGTTCATTAAACAGCACCAATAGTGTAGAACTATGTCGTTACTATTCACGCCCAACTTGGAGTACTTTAAAATAAACTAATGTTAAAACATAAAGATTTTCACATTATATTCTATATTGTGTTTAGTACATTGAAACGTATACATGTTTGCATTTGTAAGTGCAGGCATAAGTGTGATCGAGTTTGTATGTAAGTGTGTGTATGTGTTGGTGAGTGTAATTGTGTGTGAGTGTGTGCCTGTATGTGAGTGTGAGTATATACAAGTATGTATGTATGTAGCATATTAACTGAATGGCAGATTAAAACATAACGACGCCTCTCTCTGAATGCAACTGTAAGTACAGTAAGTACCGATGAGATGAGCAGAGGTAAAACCAGGGCACTTACGATGTATATTAATGCATATATTAGATATATCGTAATCATAAATATGTTTGTGATCTAATGTAGCTAAGCCAATAAAAATGGTACTCAAAAAAAATTATGACATTCAATAAAAACCCGACAAAACATTTGAGTAATGTAAAGAATCATTTCAATCACAAAGAAGAAAATAGCATCGAAACTAATTCATTCGTTAGGAAGCTATGGTACGGCATACACACACGAAGAGAAAGAGATATGTCAAATCTTTAAGACCCTTGTTTTCCATCGAATCTTCAAAATAAGATTGAAGATCATTTCGACAGAACGTGAAGGTATTTTTGAAAAGAATTAATGCATCTGAAATAATTCAAACAATTAAGGCTGGATTTCACCACCTTATTTAAACGAGATTAACGTAAAAATGCGGTTAGGCAATTGTCAGGAGTGTCAATCATATCAATTTTATTGTCAAAGAAATTTGGGTTATTATAAAAAGTATCTTCACGCCCATATCCCCGAAGAGGTAGGCAGAGGTACAACCAAGGCACCCACGACTAGCCGGAAGACACTAAGTCCCACAATGTGATAGGTGGCAAGCCTATCGCCAACCGGGCACATTTCCAATCCCGACCAACATTTTTTATTAGAAAATTGGAAAAATCCAATTTTCTTTTTGGTTGGCCGACCCGGGATTCGAACCCGGGACCTCATGCAGTCAAGTCCAACACCCGGACCGCTAGACCACAGAGGCGATTATTATAAATATTTTATTATTAAACTATTTGATATTATATAAATTCCCACCCCCTGAGAAAGAGCCCCCCTCTTTACTGAGCCCTTGAGTACTTGTATCTTATGTATTATGTATTTGAATTCATTTACATTGAAATTAGCTTTACTAAACTTGGTTTTAAATATGATCGATGAAATTAACATTTAAGGAGTAAGTAAAAAGTTCGAAATAAAGAACACACTCTAAATAATGTTGTTGTATGTTGGTTTATTATATTTTATTTATTCCAGAGACAAGTCTGCGATACGTTAAATGTCTAATGTATCTAGACTGCGAAGAATGAGAATGAGTCACATTGTATCGTGAGTCGTGCCAGTACGTGACCTGTAACCGCTATCATATATACATATAACGTAATTGTTATATTTGTACTTCTGTATTAGACTGGTTGTTGTCAAGGTTTTTCCTATGTCTGTATTTGTCTTTATTTATGTATTCATATTATATAGACAACACCCTTTAATTTTAAAGATTTTTTTAATCAACGTTTTAAAAGAGATATATAATAAACTAATCTAACGGCAGATGTAAAATAAGTTTTTATTTTGCTGATTCCACGTATGCGTTACGCGGAATTAGCAAAATAAAGGTTTATTATACATCTGTTTGATGGATTTCCGCAAAGTAACGCCTAATTCAATAAAGTAATCTAACGGCACTTAACATGTTTTGTCTCTTTATATAATTTGTTTAAATTTTATTTTTTATTTTTGTTAAAAGATAACATAAGATTAGTTTCGTTAGATCGCCTCCGTCGTGTAGCGGTCCGGGTCTTGGACTTGACTACTTGAGGTCCCGGGTTCGAATCCCGGGTCGGCCAACAAATAGAAAAATTGGATTTTTCCAATTTTCGTATAAAAAAAAATGTTGGTCGGGATTGGAAATGTGCCCGGTTGGCGATAGGCTTGCCACCTATCACATTGTGGGAATCCAATTTTCTTTATGTTGGCCCACCCGGGATTCGAACCCAGGACCTTATGCAGTCAAGTCCAACACCCGGACCGCGAGACCACAGAGGCGACTAAAGTAAACTTATTTTTAAGAAGATATAAGAATCTTATGTAGTATGAAATTCTCGTCTATTTTCGTCTCGAAAAAATATCGCAACGTTAGTTACCGTACTCCTCCAAAACTGCTTTACCGATTTTCACCAAATTTTATATCCATGTTCACATCCCGAAATGATAAGGGTGCTATTTTTTTACTAAAATCACGTTAAAAAATTTAGCAGAACATTATATATAACAGGTTTCATGCCATTCTACTGCAGACTGCAGTCTGCAGGTCGCATTGCCAGGTGCTCTGGGTCATTTTGACACTGGACATGGCGCGATGGTATCATTTTTTCTAGTAGTACTACTACCATATTTAGATTCAAATTTTTAAATTGGTAATATTTTCTTAATAGAATGTCCAATTCAATTAATTTTCATAATTATCTTTCAGTAACAGTCTTGAACACGAAATTATTTATTTAGATAATAACTAATACAAAATGGTTAGCGTTTCTGTCAACTTTTAAAATGTGTTAACGTAATTGTACAGCCACGCTCAGAGATATCAGTTATCTTTTAAATAGTAGGTAATTCGATGTAAATTTAAAATTACGACTTAATGATGTTAATTTGATGCCTCTGAGTAGGTACGGACGATTATCATTAATCAATTCAAATATTAAACATGTTTCCTGATAATTTTTTTTTTCATTCCTTGTTTTACATTATTGCATAATTTCAATTCCTATTTTTTTAGGCATTCCTACTTTCTACTAGGAATAATGTAGCGTACGGTATTCAAAACTAATGTAGGAAGGATTTTTTATAATTGGGTAAGTAGTTTTTGAGTTTATTCATTACCAACACACAAAATGCAAACATATAATATATCAATTACTTCTCGTTTTAGTGTAGATATAGATGTAGCTGTAAGTGTAGTCGTAGACGTAGACGTTGTTTAGACGTAGACGTTAATTAGACGTAGACGTTACGTAAACGTAAATGTAGCTATAGCTACTCGAGAAAATACGATTGGGAAATTTTGTTGTAATTTCTTGTTTCGATTTTTCCCCTGTGGTGGGAACGATTTCATTTTTTAAGTTTTTTTTTTTTACCATGTAATTAGTTAAAAAACTTTTTAGTTGGTTACTAGATGAAGTCATTGGCCTGTAGTTCGACCATTTTAATATTTTATCTAATTGAATTATATACCTACCAGTTAAATTTGTATGCTAAGACGACCTTACCTAACTTAGACCTACCTATATAATATTATAATGAACTACACTATGACTACACTGCAAATTTAGCTTTTAAATAAAAAATCAACGAAATTAAAGAATATTTAATGAAAATCATCGGAATAATGAGACAGTAGAATGTTTGTACAAACACGTTTTATGTAATGGATTCTATGTTTAATTCTGATTTTTGACTAGCTGTTTTGGCGAATTTCGTTCCATCGGTTCAGTTTGCATGGGAAAAATTAAAATGCTGTTTTTTCTAGTTTCCACGTAGTCGAATAGGATATCAAGAATCATTTGTCCGCCTCCCAGTTCTAAGTACCGCTCCATCAATTTATTGTTATATAGGTTTAGCCGTTCTGGATTGATAAATATTTAAACTAACATGACTACTAGAATCTATTTTAGTAGAAACTAGAATTGTATTTCTGTAAGAACCAAATAACTGCTTACTAGCTTTTCTAGTATAGATCTAGTATCGCCTCTGTGGTTTAGCGGTCCGTCGTCGAACTTGTCTTCGGCTAGTCGTGGTTTCCGAGGTTGTGCCTTCGCCTACCTCTTGACGGATATGGGTGTGAAGATACTTTACATTGTTTAATCAAACCACGCGTGCTTGTGCATAGCACGCTAGGTTAATTTACAATAAATATATTTATTCTTTATAAAGAAGACGGAAAAGAAAATTAGTGAAATGGGTCGATGAGCAGATTTTCGATGGGTAATCTTTCTACTCTATAAGGGATTTGACGTGAAGATATGTATATGTAAAGTATATATATATATATATATGTGTGTGTGTATGTATATATCCATGTATATACAGATGTGTGCATCCAAAGAAAAACCATCTAAATCGTGTAACAAATCTGTACATATTTTTTTATGATTTTAAAAGCAAACAAGCAGGCGGATTTCCTGGTGGTAAAAAATTAGCGCCGCTTATAGAAACCAAAGGTGGTAATGCTGCGTTGCCAACCTGAGGCCGGGATGTTAGACCTCGAGCAAAAGTTAGTTTACTAGCTACCTTATCATTGGAACCGGAAAGCGTCAACGGCAAGCGCAAACGTTATGGTGGTAGAAATAGGGGAGGTGGTAATATAAATCCGGTCGAGTCACTGCAGAACTCGATCACCTAGTCAGGTGTGACGGTGCTGGTGACGGTTAGCTTATATTCGCCTTTTAGGAGCTGCCTGACAGGAAGGCAGATAGTTTATTCTGCAAAGGAGTCCAGACGAAACAGGGAACATCAATAAATAAGTAACAAAACTTATCTGGAGTATTTTTAATAACAATCATTGCTTATATATTGTATACAGGATACAGAATCCAAAAGGAGGGTTAGCAAAATTTTTGTATATTTATCTGTTCAATTTTCACTTAACAACTACTGAACACCTTACCCAATTTTGTGTAATTTTGTTTTTTAGTTCAAAGGTCATTAGGATATCGCTTACTCCAGGAAAATCTTTAGCTTTCCCAACTAACCACGAAAAATCACTTCAAAGCGTGTACGAAGTCGCGGACAACAGCAAGTATACAACCAATAAATTGAAAAAAGTCAAATTGATAACTTTCTTTTTTGCGTCGGTTAAAATCCTGCAAAAGTCTCAACATTTTGATAAATATCAAAAACAATATTTCCTACACAAGTTTGTAAGACAGATAAATTATAGGGCTTTTTAAAATGTTGCAAAAAGTACACGTAGGCGGAAAGTTCAGTGAGACCAAATAATGGTGGATCAGAACGTATGTGAAGTTATTTATGTGGAAAATTTTCTGGTAAAAACTTCTCTCGTGTTTCCGTCACGAGTTTTTTAAGTCATCCTTTGTGTTGGATATCATTTTGGGATACTTTAAAACGACATATTTAAGAGTTTCTTCCTTATGAGTTCTTGCTTTTTTTATCTGTTTAACTTGGCGTGGAGTTTTGACTGGGAATTGTTCTGGGTTAAATTTATGGACGATTATTTCCGGGCTTCTTTGCAGAATAGACCATTTGCCTTCCTACTAGGCAGCTCGTTAAAGGCGAGTATAGGCTTACCGTCACTTACACCGTGACATCTGACTAGGTGGTAGAGTTTCGCAGCGACTCGCCAGGATTGGTACCACCGCCTTACTTATTCCTGCCGCCATAACATCATGACGTGGTTTGGTTTGTAGGGTAATGTAGCCGGTAAACACACTTTTGCTCGAGGCCTAACATCCCGGCCTCAGTTTGGCAACGCACCATTACCTTTGGTGTCTCTAGGCGGTATGAATTTCTTACCATTAGGAAATCTGTCTGCTTGTTTGCCTTCTAATATAAAAAAAAGATTAATTATAACTCGTGTGTTTTATGGTCTAACGGCCAATGTTAATAATGTATCTCAATCTAATGGATTTCATGCAATCTAGATAGCTGCCTATCCGGCGGCCTATCCCATACCTAATTGCCATATTTATCTTGTCCATAGATATGTTTTTGGCGAGCGATAACATAAAAATGGATCAAAATATCAATCTTGGACAGCACGTTTTGGATTAGGATTGATTATTAATATTGGCCGTAAGTTGATTTGTCGTTGGTGTCATTTAGAATTTTTAGAATCTAAATAAAATAAAATAAAAAATAAAACCTAAATTTTAGATTAAACTTACATTTCGAGCGAATAATTAGCTATTTTTATGTGTGTGGTAAGCAACGAAATAAACGAATTTCATTTTTTGGGACTATCTGGGAATCAACAACTACCTCCCAAAAACAAACACCAAAATATCGTTGTCATTGGCTCTAATGTTAACAACGTTTCAAACATATCGAATTCAAATCGAATTGATAACCACTTGGTGCATGAAGTCGGTTAAAATTAACAGGAATACCCAGTTTTTTTAAGTAAGTGATTATTCGAAAAAAATATCAACGGTGGCAGGCATTTATGTGATGATTTCTGCATTTCTGGGTCTAGGTGTTTGTTAAATATGTTCTTGTATCTGTATAAGTATTTCTGTGTATTACACCCATAACGCAAGCATACAGTTGGCTAGCTTTGGGGTTAGATTCAGTTTGTGTAACTTGTCCAGGAACATTTATTTATTATTTATTTATCGCTCGGGTGTTAACCGAAGGTGGTATAATAATAATAATGATAAAAAAACTCTTTATTGTAAGACAAAAACAAATTAAAAGTTCTATAACTATTACACCAGCAAGAAGATTATTTATACAAATGGCGGTTTATCGCTAATAAGCGATTTCTTCCAAACAACCAAGGGTCTCCGAAACCGGCGTCTTTATATGAAAATGGTAATGAATGTGCAGGAAGCAAGGTAGGTCTACCAGGACCGTGAGGTTTGGCACTCGATACTTTCTGCCCACCCCGTAAGAGACTTGGCGTGAATATATGTATGTATGCATTATTAATTTATAAAGAGAAGGGGCGACGAGCTTTCGTAATAAAGATATATAAAGTACTTTACTCTTACGTTGAAACGTTACTCTTTACGTTAAAATCAGATTGTAATTTGTATTTTTAATCTAGTTTATATTGTAAATATTATTATTGAAAAAAGACAATCCCGCTGAGTTTCTTTCGCCGGATCTTCTCAGTGTGAGGCCGCGATTCCGATCCGTTGGTAGTTTATAAAAATGTCGAAGCGCACAAATATCACTGTATGGTTCAAGTGAATAAAGATTATTCTGATTCTGATTACTTTAGTCTTTGTTTTATTAATAAGATAGTGAAACTTGAACAAATGTGTAAATGATACCTAATTTTTAGTATTATTTTAGACTAGCTGCTACCTGCGGCTTCGCCCGCGTTTTCACAGAAACCCGGTGTGCGATCGGGATTAAAAATAGCCTATATGTTAATCCAGGTCACAATCTATCTGTCTTCCAAATTTCAGACAAATCCGTTCAGCCATTCGAGCGTGAAAGAGTAACAAACATCCATACATCCATACTTACAAACTTTCGCATTTATAATATTAATATGATAGGATTACATTGTCCAATGTATTCCTTAAAATCTGACACAAGCAGTCATTATCAGAAAAGCTTTTAAATTAAAAATACAAACCCAAAGTCGTTAAATGTAACTGCAAAACGCTGCTGGGTTTTCTGTTTCTAGTTTTCTTATAGCTGTCACTCAAGGAAGGAGATAAACAAAATAAGAAATCTATCCGTAAGCCGACCCGATAAACTGTGACTTATTTTGTCTCCCTTATAACTTTAATGTGAAAAGGGTTGTATTAATTTTATTTAGGATACGATTCCTCTGGGCCGCACCTTGGATTAACCAAATAATTACAGCTTAGACTCATTTATTTTGTTAATCCGTAGCAATAAATACTGTCTTTGGTAAGTCTTGCTTAAGATCGTTCTTTAAGTATATTTTAAAGTTTCAAGAATTTGGACACTGTTTATTCATTAGCAATAAATACTGTCTTTAGTAAGTGTTAATTAAGTTTATGCGAACTTTAAGGAATTAGTTAAGATTAGATATGATAAGATAAGATTAAGATAGATAAGATAAGAAGAATTAGCAATGAATACAATTTTTAGTAAGTCTTTTTTTTTAATTAGTCATAGAATATTTTTGAATAGAATAGTTAAGTTTGTTAAAAAAAAAGTGTCTTCACGCCCATACCCACGAAGAGGTAGGTAGAGGCAACCACGGTTAGCCGAAGACACTAACCCACAATTTGATAGGAGGCAAGCCTATCGCCAACCGGGCGATGTCCAATGCCGAGCAACGTTTTTTTTTATTAGAAAACCGAAAAAACCAAATTTTTTTTATTGCCCGACCCGGGAATCGAACTCGGGACCTCATGCAGTCACGTCCAACATCTGGACCGCTAGACCACAGAGGCGAATTATCGAATCTCTATTAGCATTATATATATATTGACATTATAGCTATAACATTACAGCGTATAGTCGCCGTTAGTGGTCATTACCTTATTGAAACAGCTACTTGGTTTCATCCAACTAAACCTTAAAGCCTTAACTAAACTGGAAAGAATCAACGACAGTGGCATGCACTAACATTATGGTGACAAAAAAGCTAACACTAATTAGGACGAGTCGTTGGATTTTACCATCCTGACTGACTACATTATAAAATAGCATAGAAATCTAAACTAAGATTATTCTAGTAGCAGGTAATAGGGTCATCGCATCCCTACACCGATAAGCTGCTAACAATAGATGACAAATAAAAAGAATTACAGACAATTTGTGGAAGAATAATTCGCAGCAAAATTTCCTTTCACCTTCCATACGTATGATAAATATGTTTTCCACCGGCTCCAGACATTCACATTTCTCCCCTTAACGTATGTTTGACTGTTTACTTTGGTGCTAAATGAGTTGAAATAAATTGCAACCATTTTAACTTCTCATTTTTTAAATAATATGCGTTTATTTCTTTCAACGTATTTTTATTTTAGCACTTGCCCTATCCTTGGGATAGATTTCTATAAATTTTAAAGAAAGAAAAAAATTATAAAATTTATAGAAATCTATCCCAAGCACAGGGCAAGTGCTAAAATAAAAATACGTTGCGAGAAACGAAAGTTATGGCCATTCTAAAATGTGAATTTCATCTGTAATGATGAACTTATTTGGTGGGTACTCCGATTTGTGTATCTATAGGACATAACTACCCGCGTTAACGGGTTAGAAAGGAATTAAAAATTTCGCCACGGGACTTGAATCCTCAGTAGCTCAATTGGTTAGAGCATTCGTCGGCTTGAGACGAAAGGTTACAGGTTCAAATCCTGTCTGGGGCGAAATTTTTTCTTTCTTTAAAATTGATTTCTTTCGACACAATGGATCTCTAAATGTTTACTTTTATAAGTATGTACGAGTATATTAGCAGACCCGCTTGTAAACGCGTTGCTGTGGCAAAGTATTTTTTTTACATTAAAAAATATTGCGACTATAAACTATGATGTACGTACGCTATCCTATCTTTCAAGTTCAAGCACATGATGTGCAAATTTAATTAAAATAGGTTATGTAGTTCAGGGTGGGTTATGTAGTTTATCGTCTCTGCGGTCTAGCGGTTCAGGTATTGGACTTGACTGCATGAGGTCCCGCGTTCGAATCCCGGGTCGGGCGACAAAAAGAAAATTTGGGTTTCCCAATTTTCTATTAAAAAATAAATGTTGCTCGGGATTGGATGTGTGCCCGATTGGCGATAGGCTTGTCACCTATTACATTGTGGGACTTAGTGTCTTCGGCTAGTCGTGGGTGCCTTGGTTATACCTCTTCCTACCTCTTCGGGGATATGGGCGTCAATATACCTATTTTTCCCTTTTTTTTAATTTAGGAAACCAACGCAGATAAAAAATGTTACCCGTTTTTTTTTATAAAATTTAAGATAATTAGGTGCAGTAAAATTGCAAAAACCAACTCCAACTATGTTATGGGTACCGCGTCGCGATTTAGTCATTATTTTTCGAAAGATAGCAAATATCCATCCTACTAGTAGTTTTTGTGATACACTTGACAATGCATAAATGACGACTTTTACGATATATAAGTGAAAAAATTATGCATTACTTATTTATTTATTTTTTTGATATTGGAAGGCAAACAAGCAGACGGATTTCCTGACGGTAAGGAATTCACGCCGCCTAGAGACACCAAAGGTGGTAATGGTGCGTTGCCAACCGTAAGCCGGGATGATAGGCCTCGAGCAGAAGTAATTTTACCGGCTACCTTATCCTCCGAACCGAAACACGTCAACAGCAAGCACTGACATTATGGCGGCAGAAATAGGTAAGGCGGTGGTACTAACCCGGGCGAGTCGCTGCGAAACTCTACCATCTAGTCAGATGTCACGGTGTTAGTGGTAGTAAGCCTATGCTCGATTTTACGAGCTGTCTGGCAGGAAGGCAGATGATTTATTCTGCAAAAGAGCCCGGATCAACACAGGGCAATCATTAAGTCGAACTTAAAAACTGCCAGTCGGATCATGATAAAACTAATAACTCGGAACCATGACCGGTTGTCGGTTGGCGGTTTTCACGGTGCTGCAGTTGTGAGTGCTTCGTCGATGCGCATGTCTGTATAAATGTGCGGTTTCTAACGTATGTTGATAGTTTCCATACTGTTCATATTTGTACTATGTCCAAATCCAGAAATGCAAACATCTAGGTGTTCATTCAATGCCCCTCGGGAATCGAACCCGAGTGTCATTTGTTTTGGCCGCATGTACGCTAACCCCTCAACTAAACTCTTTAGTTGGTCACATAAACATAATATATTACAAGTACCTATCAATATTTCAATTATAAAAGCTAATCAATACCTATAATTGCGGATTTCTTCAGAACTTTATTAGATCTCCGAATACGATAAAAAGAGATTCGAAAACGAGGAAACATGATTCGGGCATTAGAGAGCCCCTTCATATTCGCAGAAAGCGACCAATCCGGCCGAGTATTGGGTCATCAGGCCTAAGCCGCCTTCAGCAATTGCTGCTTTTGAACTCATTAAGAGAGGATTAACGCTGACTTTGACCGATGGCATCGTTTGAGGGCAGAGAGATCGGATAGGGTGACGTCACCAATCAATTTGTCCAATTCAGATTGTGTTTATTAAATCAGTAGTTCCTCCTGTTTTTTGGATACGTATAAAATGTACAAATAGCAAAAGTAAGTAAGTATCTTCACACCCATAATTCCGACGGGGTAGGGAGAGGGACAACCAGGGCGCCCATGACTATAGCCGACACCAAAATGTCATAGATGGTAAGCCTATCGCCAACCAGGCACATAGCCAATTCCGGGCAACATTTATTTTTATTAGAAAATTAAAAATATACCTTTTCTAATATTTTTGTTGCTCGACCCGGGGATCGAACCCAGGAAGTTAAGAAGTCGACGCCGGGCCGAAAAGCCACACAGGCCAAATGTATGAACAGGATTATGTTTTATATAAAAAAATGTAATAAACAACTTTAACCAACCATCTCATTTTATTACAACAAAACCGTTATCCAAACAAAAAATTCTATTTTTCTACAACCTTTAAAATGTTTAATCTTAAGAGGCAGCTAGCCTGCAATCCTCAGGGAGGAGGAGATGCCACTAGAGATTATCCTGGCGAGAGGCTTGAGCTGGCATCAATATTAAATCAAAGCGGTTCTTACTAAGATGAATAAACTTGAACCATTCCTCGTAGACCCGGTTTCTTTTAGATATTCCAAGTTTTAAGTCAGAGGTATCTCAAAACTTTATTATTATAGGTATACTAGCAGACCCGGCTACGAGTTGCTGTGGCTTAGGTTTTTATTTTATTAAATTAAAACTGCGATTTGCTTAAACCCTCGCGGATTATATTAATTACAGTGAGATGGGCCACTATTAAAAAAATAAAAAAAGAAGAAGATTTTCGAAAAGTCCTAACAAAAAAATGAGAGAGATGTCCTGTTGAAACGGAAGATTATCACGGATATGTTTAAAAGTGGCATCCCTGTTCCCATGTTCCATATTACCTGGATCAAAGAGGAGTAATTCAAGTTCACCCAAAAACTAAAGATAGAGGATATTGTATTGGAAGTTCAGATCCTGGCTGGACATAGAGAGAGAGGTACATTTAGTAAGGGACTCAAATTTGATGCTTCAATGATTGATACGTTGCAGCTTGTGGGTGATATACGGCCAATGTTAATAATGTATTTCTAAAGATGGATATCAAGCAATCTAGATAGCTGCGTATCCACCGGCCTATCCTATACCTAATTGCCATATTCATTCTGTCCACAGATATGTTATTGGCAAGCGATAACATGAAAATGGATCAAAATATCAATCTCGGACAGCAAGTTTTGGATTAGGATTGAATATTAATATTGGCCAATAGTCGACATAATATTAATATTTTGTAACCAAACAAACTCGACTGATTCTGCACTATGTGCATGATCACAGAAAGGAAGTTTTCAGAAAATTGTATGTTACTATTATGATCTCCTATTATGATTACTATCGCCTCTGTGATCTAGCGGTCCAGGTGTTGGACTTGACTTCATGAGGGTTCAAATTCCTGGTCGGCCAACAATAAGAAAATGAATATATTCCAATTTTTTAATAAAAAATGTTATTTGGGATTGGATATGTGGC
Source organism: Calephelis virginiensis (assembly GCA_002245475.1). Classification (NCBI taxonomy): domain Eukaryota; kingdom Metazoa; phylum Arthropoda; class Insecta; order Lepidoptera; family Riodinidae; genus Calephelis; species Calephelis virginiensis. The sequence continues at coordinate 163,177 of NJDC01001542.1, forward strand.
CGGTTGGCGACAGGCTTGCATGCCACCACATTGTGATACTTAGTGTCTTCGGCTATTCGAGGGTGCCCTGGTTGTGCCTCTGCCTAACTCTTCCGGGATATGGGCGTGAATATACTTTACTATTATAATGGAGAGGGGTAATTTTAAAACCTAGGTTGTATGTGTTTATAGTAATACGCTCTTGTGAACATCCCAACGTTTGATTTTGCTCTACCCTGCCCAATACCATTTATGTAATTGACAAACAAATTTCCTTCGTGTTGGTCCGGCCCCTTTGCAGAATAGACCATCTGCCTTCCTGCCAGGCAGCTCGTAAAAGGCGAGCATAAGCTTACCGTTTCTAACACCATGACATCTGACTAGGTGGTAGAATTTCGCAACAACTCGCCCGGATTGGTACCACCACCTTACCTATTCCTGTCGCCATAACGTCATGACCTGTTCCGGTTCGGAGGGTTAGGTAGCCGGTAAACTTACTTTTGCTCGAGGCCTAACATCCCGACCTCATCAGGAAATACGTCTGCTTGTCTGCCTTCCTATATCATAAAAAAAACAAACAGATTATAATCTGTTAACGCAGTATTCGCTGTACACATTCACTATTTATTTAGGTGATATCCACTTCATTATCATAACATTAATACATATAGCACAAATTTGTGACCCCTTTTTACGAAAATTGCGTTAACAAAGGAGTATGAAATTGGCACACTTATAGTTTATGTGTAGGAGAAGTGCAGAACGCTAATATTTTTAATGATGATGTTTATAAAGTGCATTAATTCAAAAAATAAAACATTACACGTGCTACCATGCATTTGACACACACAAACGAATATTATATTAATGATAACGATAAAAGATCACTGATGGCGCACAAACTATAATCACATAGTTTGGAAACAAAGTAGTTGGTCTTGAGAAATGAAATGAAATGAAATGAAATGAAATGAAATGAAATGAAATGAAATGAAATGAAATGAAATGAAATGAAATGAAAATTATTTATTTGCGGAATATGTGTGTTAAAAAGTTGTTATACAGATATTTAAGAATACAACATATTCTACCACATTGTGGTGTGCAAATATTTAGTTAATTTTAAGAAGTTACATATTTCTACAAAAATGTACATTTAAATCACAGCCATTATTTACATTTTAATAAACATTTTATTTATTTATGAGCATAAGTTTCATAATTTGTTATAAATTATTTTAAAGGTAGATTAATTTTTAGTCCTATCTACCGTACACTACCACCGTTTCCAAACCTAGCCCGTCGGGAGAAGAAACGGCGAAACAAACTCCCCGGCAACCACGATTTTATTACTTAAATTAGGCTTAAATTTATTAAAAATAAATATATATGTTTTATTTATTTACGCTTGTCAGCAAGAAAATCTTTAACACTATCATATGTCTTCTCTAATAGCAAATCAAATACCTTCTTTCGAAATCTTTTTACTGGAAATGATTTCAGACTATCAGGAATTTGGTTATATATACGAATCGAGATGCAATATACATTATTTTTATAAATATTAAGTTTTGATTAGGCACATGTAGTTTCTTACTATTTCTGAAGTGTGTAATTCTTAATACTTCAGCATTTGTTTGAAACAAATGATGATGTTTATTTACAAATACACATACAGCCAAGATATATAAGCATGGTAAAGGTAAAATTTTGAGCGACTTAAACAGTGGTTTGCATGAATGTAACTGATTAACTCCACATATCGCCCGTATACACTTCTTTTGTACTCTAAATATTCTAATTAAGTCTACAGAATTTCCCCAAAGAATGAAGATGGCGTTCTTATCAGCAAGATCTTAAAATTTAATATGGTCGAATTTCGACCTATGGGCGACCACTCGTAGATTATAAATTGAGATGTAAGCTATACTATCTTTCAAGTTTGATCAAGTTGCATATGTACAAATTTGATTAAAATGGGTTAAGTATTTAGTAAGTTTAGAAATCTGTCGTGGACAAACAACATAATTTAATTATGTATTATGATCACCTTGATTGATAGACTGAGGAACTGATGACCGCTGGGAATGTACGAAAGATTCTTTGTGGTCTAGTGGTCCGCTGTTGACGTTATCTACATATATTCCTGGATTCGATGCTCAGGTTGGAAAACTCAAAGAAAAACGTGTTTATTCATTTTTTTTAATAAAACAACGCTGATTGAGGTTGAATATATAACCAGTTGGCGATATCTTATTATCTATTAGACTATGGGACGAGGTACCTTCGGCTAATCGTTGTACCTCTGCCTAATGCGGGCCTGAAATATATAAGTTGGAACACGAGTTTACCAGGTGGTTGTTTTTAGCAACGGTCCAGCTAGATTGGTGCAAAGGCTTTACCCATTCTCCTACCATAAAGTTAGTGTTCGTCACTGTTGTGTTTCGGTTGGAGGATGGAAAATCCACTGAATATTACTTTATGGATGTGTTAGATGTGTCAGAAAAAAATGAAAGTTGTATAAATGCGGTCAAAATGCTTATGTAGTGTTATGCTCGATGGCTGCATTCGCAGCAGAGAGATCCGAAGAGTAGAATTGAAAGAAAGGTAGAAAAAATGATCGAAAAAATTGACAAAAGAGATATCATAAAATGCGTTATATGGATAATCTAATATGGATATGGATGGAAAACTAGGTCACTAGGTCACAAGGTCAAAACAAAGGTCAAATCGCTCGTGTTTTATTCTAGAGTGGTAACAAGAGTTTTCGAAACGGGCGTCTTTATATAAAAAGAGTAATAATTATCTTTGATATTCGATACCCTCTGCTATGTCACGCATTGGCATTGTATGTGTTTAACTTAGTTGTGTTTGCTAAATTAAAAGAAACGAAAGATATATCAATAGTGGTGATTTGACCGCCTCGTTGGTCGAGTGGCTAGCGTACTCGCCTAACTACATCAACTTACCGCGAGGCTCGGGTTCGATTCCCGACGGGGGCAGGCATTTGTGTGATGAACATTTAGATGTCTGCATTTCCGGGTCTGGGTGTTTATTAAATTTATTCTGGTATCTATTTAAGTATTTCTATGTGATAGTATCGTTGACTAACACCCATAACACAAGCATATAATTTGCTTACTTTGGGGTTAGATTCAATTAGTGTAAGTTGTCCAGGGATCAAATAGGGATCAAATAGGGATCAAATAGGGATCAAATAGGGATCAAATAGTGGTGATTTTGTTGCGCACTCAGTAAACTAATTTTAAGTTATCGGTATTTTCTTTCAACGGAAGTAATAGAAGGAGACAAAACACTTTTACGGCCAATGTTAATAACATTTCTCTAAAGATGGAT
>NJDC01001542.1:169227-179919 GCA_002245475.1 Calephelis virginiensis
CAATCCCGACCAACATTTTTTTTTTAGTTAGAAAATTGGAAAAATACGATTTTCGTTTTGTTGGCCGACCCGGGATTCGAACCCGGGATCTCATGCAGTCAAGTCCAAGACCCGGATCGCTAGATCACAGAGAACAACAGAGGACAATTATGAACACGCATTACAAGTTATATGGTCTAAATCAGCCTTTCCCAAAGTGGGCGATAACGCCCCCTTGTGGGCGCTGGAAGCCTAGAGGGGGGCGGTATAAATCTTAAAAAAAATGTTTTTTTTTTAAACTAGGCGCAACAAATATGTTATTGAGGTTATTGACAAGAAAAAAACGAGGGGGGGGGGCGCTACAAAACAACTGATTTTCAAAGTGGGCGTTACATGAAATAAGTTTGGGAACCTCTGGTCTAAATAAATAAGTAGGTAGTTATTTTATTTTTCTACTTTATGGCTACCCTGTCCAATTTCTTTAAAAAAATTTCATATAGAAGTTATTATGGTCCATTTTGAACTGAATACATCCACACACCACGGACACGCATGGATTTGGACACAGCAAGGCGCCCAAATATCACGACTCGCGCTGCATCTGTTTCACTCACTGGACGAGTTTTACCCGCGAACCAAGAAACAGGACGCAGTAGCTCAAGTATCTTGAGTAAGCGAGTATAACTACGCGCGTAAAACGAACTTTGTGGACAGTCCTAACTCTAAGAAACAAGTCGAGTGTCCAAATTCACGTCCGCCTTATCCATCTTTCCGAACATTAAGGTTAATGTTCGATGAAAAACGTTATGAATACAAATATATTTTGTTGCTAATGAATATATTCGAAAATTTAAGTCATCTTATTTCGCAGTATTCTCAACATTAAAGCTAGACAGTTTATTGAATAAATTAAGGTAATAAACTTTATTCAATTAATTTATTTACATAATTTTAATATTATTTGAGTTCAATTTTATTTGAGCGTTTAGTTTTCATCGTCAGCGTATGGTAAAATTCCACTATATCATTGAAATTAAGCTGAACAAATAGACGTTATCTTGTCTTATCTATCAATACTCAATTTGAATGCCAGTCAACTGACAGTTATGTATCCTATCCTACTAATATTATAAATGCGAAAGTTTGTAAGGATGTGTGTATGTTTGTTACTCTTTCACGCTCGAATGGCTAAACGGATTTGTCTGAAATTTGGAATACAAATAGACTGTGACCTGGATTAACGTATAGGCTACTTTTAATCCCGATCGCACAACGGGTCGCGAAAACGGGGGCGAAGCCGCAGGTAACAGCTAGTAATTTATATTTTCGTTAAGTTTTCTTATCTTTTCTAATATTTTGCTAAACTCACATTTTTTATTTAATTAGAACAATCGTGAACACAGCCATAAAATAATTACCTAGTGACATTTTTCTACCCGTTCACGCATTTTATGAATTTTAATTACTAACAATTATTGTTATCAAAATACGATTACTTTATACCTTGAGCTGTTCAGTTCTTAAATTAAGTAAAAAAGTATCTTCACGCCCATATCCCCGAAGACGTAGGCAGAGGTACAACCAAGGCACCCACGACTAGCCGAAGACACTAAGTCCCACAATGTGATAGGTGGCAAGCCTATCGCCAACCGGGCACTTTTCCAATCCCGACCAACAATTTTTTATTAGAAAATTGGGAAAATCCAATTTCCTTTTTGTTGGCCGACCCAAGATTTGAACCCGGGATCTCATGCAGTCAAGTCCAACACCCGGACCGCTAGACCACAGAGGCGTTCTTAAATTAAACGAATTATAATTATTTTTTACTCAAGGGGAAGAAACAAGAAGACGGGTTTTAGAGTAACAAAATACATGCTGTCATATGTCATACCAAAGATTTTATGAGGGCATCGTCAACATGAAGTTACATTTTTTTATGATATTGGAAGGCAAACAAGCAGACGGATTTCCTTATGTTAATAAATTCTTATAATTCTTGTGAAAGTTGTCTTTCTTCAGGTTAGTCCGAGACCCCGGTATAAAACGGACTAATTGTGTATCTCTCTGGTCGCTCGTAAGAGTCCAGTCTTGGATATATGAATAACAATAGAGTATGGATAACATAGATCATTACAAAAAACATCACTGATGGTAGAATGCTGAACAGCAGCAGCAGCAAGTCCAGGCAAAGATCTATGGCTTGCCGCGATAATGACTATCTCATGTTCCTGTCCGGATGTTAGGGTAGCTGGTAGGCTTCCACAATACGCCTATCACCTCGGCTACATGACAGCAATAGGTTCTGTGGTATCTATATGTCCCTGCTTGTTCAAGCAAATAAGCTTGCGAATTACCCTTTAGTTTAAACCAAAACTCTACACTGTTATCTTCACATCCATATCCCCGAAGAAATAGGCAGCGGTGCAACCGGGACACCTACGACTAGCCGAAGATACTAAGTCCCACAATGTGATAGGTGGCAATCCTATCGCCAATCCCAGGCAACGTTATTTGTTTTATAAAATTGAAACTACACATTTTCCTATTTTTATTGTGTTGTCCGACTCGGGGATCAAACCCGGGATTTCAAGAAGTCAAGCCCGACTACTAAAGGTTTCTATTAGTAACAAACTGATGCTGATTTCTTACTTATTAGGACACGCACTAAGCGCTTTTATTTCATGAGGCGCAATTACTTTTTAAAGAAAGAAAGAAGAAAGAAAATTATTTTTTTGCAGAATATGTGCGTAAATGAGATGTTACAAAAACATTTAAGTAGGTATATCAACATATATTCTACCATATTTTAGTGTGCAAATATTTTAATATTTATTAAAAATATTATTTAATTACATATGCTTTAACTTTTAAGTCAATTATTATATTTATAACTAGTTTAATTATTTATTACAAAACATAAAAAAAATGTTACCCTGTCTACCGTAAACTACCACCGTTTCCAAACCTAGCCAGATAGAAGCAACGGCGAAACAAACTCGCAACCATAATTTTCATTATATTCGGTTAATAATTATTACAATTATTTTACTATAAATTCTTTTTTACACAAAAATCTCTAACAACAAGTCAAATAGCTTTTAACTAAAATTGTTACAAAAGAGTCACATTTTATCATTTTAGACACAATTTATACACAAATTTAATATTTGTGAGGTGAGGGGGGAAAGTCCGCATTTACGAGGCTATATCGGATCAAATGCCTCGGAAATGATACGCCCGAGATCATTTAACTCTTTATTATACCACTATGGTGCATGAAAGTATCGTAAACAGTCTCTATCGCTTATATTATATTGTTTTATTATATACTAAATATTCCGGCGAACTTCGTTTTACCTTTTAGTTTCTATGGGAAAAATTAAAATGTTGCTATTTCCAGTTTCCTTGAACTTACTCGCAGTAGAATGGGATATGGTTGGTATAAATAGGTTCAGTAATTGACGTACTGAAATCTGTAGCTCTTTTGGTTTAAAAATTTAGTGATCTTAGTTACCGGCAGAGGCGCTATTTACAGTTTTCTTAAAAATAATTTACGTAATCGCTACCGCGTATAGTAAATCGACAATCGGTAAACTAATGGCTCTGAGCCTTTACCCTGAGTTCGTAAAAATTAGGTTCGGTAAGTTACGTGTCATAACCTATGACACTTTTGGTATAAAAATGTGTTTCTCTTAGTTACCAATAGAGGCGCTGTTCAAAGTGTTCATAGAAATAATTTACTTTTTTTTTGAATGACTAACTTGTTGTTAACCTCGCGGTTTTTACAACTTTACCGAGCTCTGTGGGCTGAGCAGAGTGCTCAGCCTGAGACATCATTATTTAAATGCATTGGACTATTACCTACAACGCCAGCACCAAGGGCTGTCTCCTGGGAGACCGTATCTCGACTTGGTGCTGCGTTCTGGTTACTGGGTGGACTCGATGGAGGAATATAGGCGGCTCGTCGCTCGGCATTAGGCGTCGAACGCAAGAGAAGTCTTGTACGACGACGGTGTAGTGTGATGTTATTGTGTTGTGAGTTTGTCGTGTTCCGGTTGGGAGTATAGCGTTCGCCGCGGTTATTGGGTCCGGAGGATCCAATAACCCGCCCGAAGAGGTAATCAGAAGTATAACACCCTCAACCCACGGCTTGCCGATTGCAATGCGATTTCAAAAGTTGTACACTGGTTCAATGTAAATAATCTTTTTTTGAATGATAAAAAAAAACTGATTGTATTAAATTTTCAATGCCAAATGTGAGGCAAGAAGAAACCAACGTACAACTTAATGGGAACAAGGTGGACCTTGTAGATTCTACTACGTATTTAGGAATAACTATTGATAAAAAATTGCAATGGGGCCCACACATTGATAAACTTGCAATTAAGTTAAGCTCAGCAGCATATTATACTGTTAAAAATATGAGACAACTAACTGATGTTGAAACCGCTAGGATAGTTTATTTTAGTTATTTTCACAGCATCATGTCGTATGGAATTCTTCTCTGGGGGAGCTCTGGCGAAGTAAATACTATATTTATATTACAAAAGAAAGAGATTGCCATAAGGGCAATTTATAACCTAGGCCCAAGAGTTTCCCAGAGAGAAAAGTTCAAAGAAATCAAAATTCTACCTGTAGCATCCCAGTATATTTTTGAAAATTTAATGTATGTTCAAAAAAATTCAAGTTCATTTAAAAGAAATTGTGATATACACTGTGTCAATACAAGGAATAAAAATAATCTTGCTGTACATGTGTCTCGTCTCCACAGAGTAAGCCATTCTTTCATGGGCCAATGTATACAGTTCTACAATAAACTTCCCAATTATATGAAAGAACTTCCAATTAATAAATTTAATAAATGTGTCAAATGTAAATTAAATGAAAAGGGTTATTACAGCATTGCTGAATATTTAGCTGATAAGACGGCTTGGAATTAATTGCTCCTCACGCCAATCTCTTATAAATATAGTGTATAATTACATTTATTATTGTAAACATATTTTAAAATAAGAAAAAAAAGCCCGCTGAGTTTCTTGCCGGATCTTCTCAGTGTGAGGCCGCGTTCCGATCCGGTGGTAGATTTATTATTGTATAAACGCGTCACAGGTACCTCTTGTAGATTTACGTGAAATAAAGATAATTTATTGGAACGAAGTTCCTTATTGCGCGTTATGAAAGGAGTCTAGACGGAAAAAATCTTACAAAAAGTTGTCACGATTTTGTTCTAGTAAGCTATTGTAAGCTTTGCGGATTGCGCATGTTTGTTTTTTTTTTATTTTTTTTTGTCATGTTTCTGTGTCCGTCTCTCCCTACTTTTTTACTTTTATTTTTTATTATATTATTTTTATTATTTTTTTACTATTTCTAATTTTATTATTATTTTTTTATTTTTTTTCATGTTTCTCCGTCTGTCTCTCTCTATAAGAGAGATAGAGATAGAGATTACTAGAGATTGATAGAGATTGAGAGAGAGGCCCCCCCTCTGAGGGGAGAGAGAACTTCGTTCCATCCGGGTGTCCTTTGACACCTCTCAATTTTTTTATTATTAGTATTTTATTGATTTAAGTTGCTATATCGACTCCAAAATGATAGGTGGCATAACGATTGCCAATCTGCAAATACCCAAAAACTAGCAACATTTGGTCCGGGCTCCTTTGCAGAATAGACCATCTGCCTTCCTGCCAAGCAGCTCGTAAAATGCGAGCATAGTCTTACCGTCACTAACGCCGTGACATCTGAATAGGTGGTAGAGTTTCGCAGCGACTCACCTGGATTGATACCACCGCCTTACCTATTCCTGCCACCATAACGTCATGACGTGTTCCGGTTCGGAGGGTAAGGTAGCCGTTAAAACTTACTTTTACCCGAGGCCTAACATCCCGGCCTCAGGTTGGCAACGCACCATTACCACGTTTGGTGTCTTTGGGTGTCGGGAATTTCTTACCATCAGGAAATCCATCTGCTTGTTTGCCTTCCAATATCATAAAAAAACATTTTTAATTTTTTTTGCCAGACCCGAGAATCGAACCCAGAAGCACATCTGTAGTATAAAACGTACTTCGCGCCATAAAAATAAAGCCCTTGACAACTACAAATTTTTACTACAAACAATTTTATATTCATATTCAAAACAAAGAAAACAACAGCAACTATTAAATTCCGAGAGTGCTAACATCACTACATTTCACATTAGAACACCCGCGCTCAACCATTGTTTCCACTACACAACACTTTATTCTAACAGCTTAATGCCACTTTGAAAACTGAAAACCAAATATAATTCTCAATAGTGTTACTTGTTTCAGTAGTGAATACAAATGGCGTCATACTTTACACTAATGTATTAAAGTCAATTAGCATCATTATTGATGCCAATAAAGAACTTAATAATGCGCATTTTTTAGACCCCGATAGAAAGAGAGGGGTTTTATAAGTTTGATGTATCTATGTGTGTCTGTTTGAGAATAGACTGATTTCGATTTAGATTTTTTGTTGGGAAACGTGAATGCGATTGTTATGATGTAGAAGTCAAACTTATGAACCTAACATTAGTTGCTGACTCTGTATGACTCTATATATGTCTGTATGTCGTATTGAATGAATAGATCGATTGCGATTTGGATTTTTTGTTAGGAAACTTAAGATTTGCAAAATTGAACAATGTTCAAGATTTCCAGGTGCAAAACTTATTGATTGCTTTTTTTGTTATGTAATTATTTTTTTGTCTGTATAAATGCCATTTATTATCTTAATTACAGTTTTGCTACTGTAGTATAGTCTGAAAACATAATATTGTATAATTATTTTTTTCGATTTTTAATGTCTATAAATTTAATTATTGGGTATTGTAATTAAAAACAACAATTTCATTAAAAAATATAATTTTATGAATTTAATACCTCAACACTTCCACCATATTGCCAAATTTAGAAAACCTGTTGTTAGCCTTATTATATACTCGTATATGTATCGAATTATTTTTAAATTTTAACACTGTTTTATACATACAGGAATTGTTGTTAACAACATACATAAATACATTTATAACTTAAACAAAACGAAAAAGAAAGTATCTTCATGCCCATATCCCCGAATTATAACTTAAACAAACGAAAAAAAATAACTTCACGCCTATATCCCCGAAAAGGTAGGCAGAAGCGTAACCAGGGCACCCACGACTAGCCAAAGACACTAAGTCCCACAATGTAAAAGGTGACATCGCCAACCGGGCACATATCCAATCCCGAGCATTTTTTTTATTAGAAAATTGGAAAAATATTATTAATATTTTCTTTTTGTTGCATGACCCTGGATTCGAACCCGGGACCTCATGCAGTCAAGTCGAACAACTGAACCACTAGATCAAATAGGCAATTAAACAAAACGACTTTATCAATAACTGTAATAAAATAAAGCAAAACAAAAGTCGTTCGCGTAACGTACTCGTCACAAACAATTCCAGTCAACATAAGCCCATAAACAGGGAAAAGTTTAAATTAAACATATTTGTAAACGTTGAAAGACCAGAGTAAATACCCTATTTAATCTCGGATGGTTGTCACAGTCGTTATAATAAAAAAAAAGACTAAATACTACCACTTACGAAAACGAATACATAGACGCAGAAAAATTACTTATGTTTTTTTTTTATGATATTGGAAGGCAAACAAGCAGACGGATTTCCTGATGTTAAGAAATTCACGCCGCCTAGAGACACCAAAGGTGGTAATGTTGCGTTGCCAACCTGTTTCCGGGATGTTAGGCCTCGAGCAAAAGCAAGTTTACCGGCTACCTTATCCTCCGAACCGGAACACGTCATGACGTTATGGCGGCAGGAATAGGTAAGGCGGTGGTACCAATCCGGGCGAGTCGCTGCTAAACTCTACCACAGTACATCACTAATATTAATAACCTTTCTGCAGATAGAGACAGTATACTAGTAGAGTTTTGTTACTAAGATGCTTTTTTGAATTTTAAAAAAGTGACAGTGGTTACCTGGCAAATAATCTACAATCTCATAAATTAGATAGATTATTAATATTGCCCTGAAGACTTTGACATTAAGTAGAAATCTAATAAGTGGCAAACGGTACCAAGCCCATATCCAATCTGAAACAACGTTATTTTATTAGAAAATTTAGAAACATATTTTGAGTTGCCCGACCGGGAACCGAACACACGTAGTCAACGCCAACGCCAAAAATATATTATCGACTCTGTGGTTGATATAAAATGGTGGTGAGACTCGTTGATATAAAATGTAAATGTACTAAAGATTTCTCAGAGCAGATTACTTCAGGTTCCCCGGAGTTGGTTAGTTTTATTAATGATTTTGGGTTAAGCTAAATATACCTCTTGATCTGATTATAAGTTAACACATTGTCACAGGTTTACAATAGGAAGTTTACTCGAATGCTAATTTTAGCAGCGTTATAACTCTACAAGATAGGCTAGGACCAAAACAATCAACACCGTGACATCTAACTAGGTGGTAGAGTTTCGCAGCGACTCGACCGAATTGGTACCGCCGCCTTACCTATTCCTGCCGCCATAACGTCAATGCTTGCCGTTGACGTGTTCTGGTTGGAGGGTAAGGTAGCCGTTAAACTTATATTTCATCGAGGCCCAATATCCCGGTCTCAGGTTGGCAACGCATCATTACTAACTTTGGTGTTTTTATTGTGGTGAATTTCCATTACCATCAGGAAATCCATCTACTTGTTTGCCTTCCCAATAAAAAAGCCATTTATAGAGCTAGGTAACCAATACCCTCGCACATTTTATATATTTGCTTGAGGCCTAACATCCCGGTCTCTGGTTGGTAACGTATCATTACTACCTTTGATGTTTCCATTGTGGTGAATTTCCATTACCATCAGGAAATCCGTCTGCTTGTTTGCCTTTCAATGTCATGAAATAAAAAAAATACACAAAAATATTAATTAATTTATTACAAAAAATACATTTTTGAAACAAACTTTGATTTGTAAATGCTGTTCCCAGCAGTAGACTTGAAAAGTACTCAAACAAGTCCAACACGATTGGATAATGTTGGAATTTTTTTAGTTCCTATGACTACCTTCTGGCTCTATCATCAGATCTATTTCATTATAATTTTAAATTGCCATCTAAAAATTTTGGATCGACCGGTAACCAAGAAATTGATAAAATTTAACCCGGCCAAACTAATAAAAACAAAATATAATAAAAATTTCTACCTATACATAGCTCTAGAAATGGCTTTTTTATTGGGAAGGCAACCAAGTAGACGGATTTCCTAATAGTAAGAAATTCACGCCGCCTAAAGACACCAGATTTGGGAATAGTGCGTTGCCAACCAGAAGCCAGGATGTTAGGCCTCAAGCAAAAGAAAATTTATCGGCTACCTTATCCTCCGTACCAGAACACGTCAATGACAGCACTGACGCTATGACGGGAGGAATAGGTAAGGCGATGGTACCAATCCGGGCGAGTCGCTGCAAAACTCTACCACCTTGTCAGATTTCAAGGTGTTAGTGACGTTAAGCCTGTGGTCGCTTTTTGCAACTGCCTAGCAGCAAGGCCTATTCTGCAAAAGAGCCCGGATAAACACGGGACAGATATGATGATGCACATATGAAAATGACAAACACTGTCAATACTGAGGAATGAAAATATAACTGTCGCTTCTGACTAGATAAAACTTTGACTAAATAAAACTTGCAACAAATAACTTTCGGTTCGCTCTCCCTATCTGTGTAATAAATTAACACCAGGGTAATGCTCTCTCTTTCCACTCCACTAATTTGGCGCGATGGTAATTTACATTATAATTTATTTCAACTTCTGTATATTATTCGTTCTGTGTTTATGAAAGGCATTAATAATGAAGTTAAACAAGATTATGTATTGGAAAAAATGCTCAATGTCTTCGAAAAAAAGAAGGAAATATAATGCAAGAATTTTAAATGAGCTGTTACAATAAATTAATTATGTTTACGTCCATATCCCCGAAATTGTAGGCAGAGGCACAATAAGGGTCACCACGGCTAGCCGTAGACACACTAACACATTGGGAGACTTATGACCGTTTTCACCTGAATTGAATGGGGAATGGGGAAAAATGGGGAAATGGGGATACCTAGCTAGAATTTTATTTTCACCAACGTCTAAGTGACACTTATGTTTTTAGGCGTTCCCTAAAACTTACGGGCCCGATAGCTCATTACCTATCCATCCTCTAACTTAAGGTAACAGTCATTGTCAAACGTTTACCTCAATTGTTCCACAATGAACTGTGATTTAAACCGACTTTTAGAGAATTGAGTAAGCAGCAAATGAAATAATTTTCTTGTGTCGATATTAATAAAAATTTTGATTCAAATAGTTATCGCCTCTGTGGTCTAGCGGTCCGGGTGTTGGACTTGACTGCATGAGGTCCTGGGTTCGAATCCCGGGTCGGCCAACAAAAAGAAATTGGATTTTTCCAATTTCCTAATAAAAAAAATTTTGGTCGGGATTGGAAATGTGCCCGGTTGGCGATAGGCTTGCCACCTATCACATTGTGGGACTTAGTGTCTTCGGCTAGTCGTGGGTGCCTTGGTTGTACCTCTGCCTACCTCTTCGGGGATATGGGCGTGAAGATACTTTTTTTTTTTCAAATAGTTTTATTGTGATTAAGTTCGAACCATCGAAAACTCGATCAATATTACAATTCTAGGTAAGTATATC
>NJDC01001542.1:180136-198048 GCA_002245475.1 Calephelis virginiensis
CATTATGGAAACAACGATGTTGACTACGGATGACAATTGTTTAATTCACTTTTAGCAAAAGAAATACGCGTACAGCCACATTTCTACCAAAACCTACCAAGTTAAACAGTATTTAACTAAGCATTGTCAAAATTTACTTTATGAATAAAAAATTTTTAAACAATGTTTAAGGCTTAATCAAGAGATTAGTTAAGCAATGTTTAGGAGGTTATTAACTACTTTTTATGAATAAGGCAGTTAGAGAATTGTGTCGATATTAATAAAAATTTTGATTCAAATAGTTTTCTTGTGATTAAGTTCGAACAATCGAAAGCTCGATCAATATTACAATTCTAGGTACGTATATCTTCTTTCTTCTTTCTTTAGGTTTTGGCCTTCACGTTAGTATTTAGCCATTAGTCAAGTAGTAATTTGCATCAAATTTTATATCAATTTCAATTAATTGTAATTAGTCATCAGTCATAAGTCGTCAGTAAGTCGTGTCAGGCTCTTGGGTAAAACGGTGGTCTTTTTACACAAGCTCATGTAATGAGTTTTGGTGGCAACGAGGAAATATACGATACGCTAATTTCTTCGTGATTATTTCATTTGTGCACTTTCACTGAACAAAATTGTACAAAATGCCAGCAAAGTTGACTAATTTCACTCAATATTAACACGAAATTCAATAATTATGAAAAAAACTTAGACCATCTTTTCTCTCGATGGCGCCAAAAAAAACGGTACGTATATCTATTTTGAAATTTAGGTAGTTGTCAATTGTCGCCTTACATAAGTTATGTCATTTACAACTTAAAACTAAAAAAAAGGCAAAAGCATGCGCATTTGTGCCTTAGATAAACATCAAATACTTTGAAACACATAATAATCTTGAAAATATGTAACCGAAAGTTAAAAAAAAACAATATTTGTGTTTTATGTATTACTTCTTTATCTAATCATTTGGTTATTTAATGATGAAATTAACTTATCGATTAAAAATCGGTTTTTGGTCACTTGTATTTTATTAAATAATCGTCACTTAGTTAAAAGTCACTAAGGGAGGTAACACTTAGCTTCATGAAAACGAATTTAGGTAAGGGTTGAATTGAGGGGACCTTTTAAACTAAGAAGCACTTAACTAGGGAATCCTTAGGTGCTAGTTGGTGAAAACGGGCATTAGTGTCTTCCGCTAGTCGTGGGTGCCCTGGTTGTGCCTCTGCCTACCCTATACGGGGATACAGGCGTGAAGATACTTAGTCTTAGACCGAATACTTAGGCCAGGGCTGTATAAGTGTCTATTTTTTTATTTACCTTAGCAACGGTTAAAACATCAAACAGAGCACATTGCAAGTTTTTTCAAATATTAGTTTATTTTATTGTTTTTCCCGAAATGATACTAGGTATCGTACCTATTTCTATCCTCACAAATACACTATTGGCTGTTATTTATCGATTTCACACTCCAAACCGGATAGTCAATAAGATTATTTGGCAGTGCAATAATGCCTATCCTATAGTATCTCGGGATTTGTATTGTATTAAAACACATTTTTTTTTTTTTGCTAAAGCTAAAACTAATTTACAGTAGTACTATTTGAATTATGCGCTTCGGCTTTATTCGTCAAGCTTCGGAAATCTGAATATATTCTAAAGATATCTACATAGAGTTGTTATAACACATAATTAATCATCTAGCTTAAATCTTGATTAGGTCAGCCAATTTAAAAATAAAAGTATAAAATGTAAAAAGAGTAAAAATGTATAGCCGAAGCGCATAATTTAACTAATAGTACTATAAGCATCGCTATGCAAAATAAAATAAAAAATAATTACCCTTTTCATAACAAACTTTGTTATGATGGCAGATGACACGCGAGAAGCTTGTAGTGCATATCCATTCTGGAACGCTTCGTAGTGGAAGCTTTCACCGTACATCCAGCAGAGATAAATGTGCCATACTTGTGCAATTTGCTTTTGAAGTTTACTCCGTGAGTGCTGACATGGTAATGCACTAAAGTCGAGTCCACCGATAATTTTGCGATTTAAATAACGTCCATCACTAGTTTGCAGTATGTAAGGAAGGATGTTCCTTGAATCTATTCAGTATATTGAAATTTTTGAAAATAGAACCGTATTCATAACTTTAAACTGTGATTGGCCAACTAATGGCGATCTAACGTCCCAATAATCCGTACGTGGAATAATCCAATGGTAGCTGAATTTCACAAGTATGATAATAAATCATTATCGAACTTTGCAAGTTACTAAGACGAATATTCTTTGAATTTATTCACTTTATTGACATTTTTGGGAATGGAATCATATCCAACGCTTTAACTTATGTTGTAAAACATCGGTTGTGGTCACGAATCATGGTCATGTTGCTAGTGAAAAAGAAACTAACGATTATGACTTACTATAGAACATTCCAGATTTTAGAAAGGCCTGGAAGGACCTTATGTTCTTCAAAGAAGTGTGAATACCGAACCAAATACCAATGCCGATATTAAAACGGGACCAATACGGGGAGTGTTAAGCAGCTACTTTTTCTTTCGTATTTATGATTCAATTTCTTTTATTTAGTTTTAAATAACGTGCCAGTATCTTCAAGACTGTATCCTCGAAGTGGTTGGTAGAGGTACAACCAGGGCACCCTCGACTCGCGGAAAACACAAGTCCTACAATGTGACAGGTAGCAAGCCTATCGCTGACCGGGCACATCTCCCATCCCACCATATTACCAGTTGATTATTAATGTGGCAGTTAAAAGCTAATTATTTCAAATCAATTAAATACGGACAGGTACTCGAAAAACCGTTTTAATTATCTGAAAAAAAAAATGTAAAATCAAATGCAAATATCAGGAATTTATAGAAATAAATAATATGTTCAATTTTTAGCCACCATTTTGTAATCGGTTTAAAAGTGCAACTTGTGTAATAATGGTTTCTAACTTAAAAGTATCTTGAATAAGTATACTTGAAACTTTGACTCCAAGAAGACGGAGCGTAATAAAAGCTTTTATATATTTAACCACTTTGTTTTTCGCCACTTAACTAGTTGCTCCTCTGTTAAACGCTCGTCGTTGCCACAGACTTATAGTCAAATAGACATACCTTATATTTGCAAATTGGAAAAAGTTGATTTTACTATTTGTTAAAAATTAATGGTTTAATGTCATGACAAAAATTGACACGCAGATAAAAGTAATAAAAGAACACATTTAAGAATAATAGGAAGATATTAATATAAACGTAATTAAAACCTAACCAAAAATACAGAAATCTGTGTTCAACCCACTAATGCCTGTGATGAAAATCATAGCTAAGCCATTTGAGCATTCGAAATTAGTCTAGTTCTAAACTTTGTTTATTTTATTTTTTGTTGTAAATTTTGTCGCACACTCATTAAACTAAAATTATAAATTATCGCTGTCTTATTTCCATAATTGTAATAGAAAGAGACAAAACACGCTTAGTGCTGTCAGATTAGTTTCTACGTAACATTTCTACAAACTTTTGATCTTTCCTCTAAAAACGTTAATGAAAAACGTCATAACTTAACATGGCCGGAATAATCTGACATGTCGAAAATGTTCCATCTCTTTTCTTTTTCTTTCATTGGAAAAATATGGCTTACACTTAAAATAACTTTACTTGGTGCTCACACAGAATTATCACTATCATATCGTTGTGCTAAAATTTGCTTCTATATGTTAGTCAACAATTCTAACACATAGAAACACTTAAAAAAATACCAGAATAAATTTAGTAAGCACCCAGACCCGGAAACGCAGAAACCTAAATATTCATCACACAAATGCCTGCCTCCGTCGGGCATCGAACCGCAAGGCTTGGGTTCAATGTAGCTATGCGTGTACGCTAGCTACTCGACTAACTAGGCAATCAATTACGTTCTATAAATAATTATGGTATAGTGATATGGTTTCATCTTTTATTTACTGAGCTTTTTTATTAAATACTTTGTCAAAATTTTTGCTAATTATAAGGTTTTATGTTGATAACACATCTAACTCATTTTATATATGTTTTTATCATTTTTGAAGGACAGCTTTAATTTGACATTAAGACACATTGATGACATGTCTACAACAGTTTATATTAACATCTTTGTTGGGATGTACCTGTTGGTAATAAAATTCTGAGTCATGCTTTATTTTCCCACTTTTTACTTGTTTTGCCGCATCAAGTTTGCACAGTTGCGGTTTGAATCACGGCTATGCTAATAAGTTTTTGTTTAATAGCTCGTGGTTTACTAAGTGGAGTGCTGTGCATAAGCTCACCAGGATTGTTTCACAACCCTGCTTAATTCTGCCATCTGTGTCTGCCATCATAATCGCCTCAGTTCCAGCATAGCTTCAAGTCTAGTCTAGAGAACCCACCACATCAGAAAACGTCAGTGCCAAACAGTAAAGTATGGTGCCAGAATTAGATAAGATGGTGAAGCCCTACCTGGGCAACGTGCCTCACTACCAACAGTGGTCTAGTTTAACCTATACTCGCCTTTAAAGAGCCATTATTCTCCAAAATCCCGGGATCAACACAGGATAAACCAGCCAGTTCATCAACACAATATGATGTTATAACCGAAACCGGTAGGCCATGTACAATATAATAAATGATAAGTGATACGTAAAACAGTTTTTTTCAGACGGATTTCCTGATGGTAAGAAATTTATGCCGCCTAGAGACACCAAAGGTGGAAATGGTGCGTTGTCAACCTTAGGCCGGGAAGTTAGGCCTCGAGCAAAAGTAAGTTTACCGGCTAACTCTCCGAACCGGAAAACGACAAGCGCTGTCATTATGGCGGCAGGAATAGGTAAGGCGGTGGTACCAATCCGGGCGAGTTGCTACGAGACTCTACGGCCTAGTCAGATATCACGGTGCTAGTGACGGTAAGCCTGTGCTCGCCTTATGCGAGCTGCTTGGCACAGGAAAGCAGATGGTCTATTCTGCAAAGAAGCCCAGAACAACACGGGATTTCTTTATTTAAAAATATGAATATTTGGCCATTACTCTTCAAAATCCCGGGATCAACACAGGATAAACCAGCCAGTTCATTCAACAACAAGGAACATAAACGGTGTTATACAGAATTTCAATCACACATCACTTCAATATGCTCCCGAGGATTTTTCCCTCAAGCATCCTGGAATAAATTTCAAATCGTGTTAGTTTCCGTGACATGAACGGTGTTAGTTAGACGGAAAATATTTCTGTATCGCCTTCGGGCGTAAAACGACTCTGTTCAAACGATTTTCCGAACTTTTCCCGTGTTACACAGGGATCTTTAATAAAATTTATTTTAACAGATATATAAAATACCATTTTAATTCAACGTTTTTAAGAATCACTTGTACTTTTTCATAAACTCTTTGTTGAAGAAATTTAGATAAGTTTTTTGGACTAGCCTACTATTTTCATCTTCTACGGCGTTATCATAATATTTGCATGCTATACCATCGATAGCTAGCAACGATTACTAAAAATTAAAATAAAGTAAAATCTTTAGCTGCAAAGCCTTGATGTTGCTCTCAAACATTAAAATGGTCGGTTGAATTAAAAAAGTGCAGCATAAAAGTACAAGTAAAAAAGCCAATTCCAATAACCTATTTACTTTTTTTGTTTGCAACCACTAAATTCATACGTTTAATATACAGATGTTTTGTCTGAGATTATTGATGTTAATTAAATAACAGGAGTTTTGGCGCCATAAAAAGAAAAGATGGTCGAAGTTTTTTCATAATTATTGAATTTCGTGTTTGTATTGAGAGAGATTAGTCAATTTTGGTGACATTTTGCACAATTTTGTTCAGTGAAAGTGCACAAATGAAATAATTATGAAGAAATTAGCTTATCATGTATTTCTTCGTTGCCGCCAAATCTCATTTCACGAGCTTGAGTAATGAGGCCACTGCTTTACCCAAGAGCCTGACATGACTTACTGACGACTTATGACTGATGGCTAATTATAATTTATTAAAATTGATGTAAAATTTGTTGCAAATTTCTACTCGACTAATGGCAAAACACGAATGCCAAAATCTGAAGAAAAAAATTAACATAATATTGAAATTTAAGACAATTTTATTGCATTTAAATTTTCTGCAATAGTAACAAAGTCATTACATTTGTTCCGAATCAGAAACGAAACATCAGGCAGTGCTATTTTACTTTACTGTGATAGTAAACGATGTCATATTGAGTTTCAATCACAGATCAATTGAATATGCGCTCAGAGATTCGCTCACACGGCCTTCGGGAAATAAATTTCAAATTGTGTTAGTCCTCGTGATAAAAGAATGGTGTTAGCTAGGAAAATATTTCTTTATCTGTGATTCGACACGGCGCGATCTTTTAAATTCTTTCGTTAAAACGTTGTAAAAACGTAGCTTTTTAAGTTGGCCGGTTTAAAATCTATATATTAATACGTGATGACAAAACTTTGGACCCCTTTTTTACGAAAATTGTGCGAACGCAGGAGCATAAAATTTGGCACAATTATGTACAGTTTATTTTAAACTATAAAGTTTACGTGTAGAAGTGCAGAACGCTAATATGTTTCAATAATAATGCTTGTAAAGTACAGTAAATCAATAAAGAAAACATTACATACCCTACCATGCAAACACATTGATAATAACGATAAAAGATCACAGATGACGCACCAATGACGCACTATAAAGTTTGGAAGCAAAGTAATTGGTCTTGAGAAATGAAGAAGGCATTCTTATAAACAAGATATTAAAATTTGTTATGGTCGAATTTCGACCAATGGGCGACCACTACTAAAAGTAAAAACTTAAATAACGCATTATTTGGGACATGCTACTCACAAAATCAAATTCTTTAAATTAAATAAAAGCATTTTTTTAAACGCACTAAAACTACAAAAATAAGGTCGTTAACATAGGCCAACATTTATAAATTACTAGCTGTTCCGGCGAACTTCGTTCCACCCGTTCAGTTTGTATGGAAAAAAATATGTCTTTTTTCCTAGTTTCCTCGCTGTTGTAAAGGATAAAATGTACCCCATGTCCTTCTCCCGCTTCTAAGCTACCTCTGCGTTAATTTTCAGCCTAATCGGTTTAATTATCACGACTTCGATTCATCTTTCATAATTTTTTTTTCTTTTTTAAGTGTATTCTGCTTTTCGGTGCGAATATGAATCAAAAACCATGAAAATCGGTTCAGCAAATCTCGAGTTATAAGTGTTGTAACAAACCCGATATATATTATACATTATTATGTTAGTGTAACTCAAAAACCACTAGTCGGTTCATAATAAAATGATAAGATACCACCTCGTAATCAATATCTTTCTAAAAAAGAGCTATCTAAATCGCTTTATTGTTGACCTAAAACCTCCTTCCTTTTTCGAATTGAGTGTCAAGTTCGACTTAAAGTAAGTATCTAAATAAGAGCGCACCCACAATCATTAATTATATCATACCGATTCTATGAAGGTACGCTGCGCCTGTAAGTGATTTTTTAAATCTTCTTAGTGATCGCCTCTGTCTTTGGTCTAGAGGTTCAGGTGTTGAATTTGACTGCATGTGGTCCCGGGTTTGAATCGGGCCGGGCAACAAAAAGAAAAATTGGTTTTTCCAATTTCCTAATATAAAAAAATGTTGCTCGGGATTGGATATGTGCCCGATTGGCGATAGAATATGGGCGTGAAGGTACTATTTTTTTACTTTTTTTTTTCTTAGTGACCACGTCTACTTATCATTAAAAATATTTTTTTTTTAAATATTGTACGTTACTATTTATATTTTACAATAAATAATGGGTAAAAAATATTTTAAAGACGCAACAAATTATGTTTGTATTTCCTGACCATTAGAGAAAAACATCTATATTCTTGGTAGTATATTCTGCCAGTATAGTAACTGCTTGTATATTCTTCTCTTGTGGAGTTTTGCCGAAACAAACACTATATTTGTTAAAAGAGGACCATACTAACAGTTATAACGTAGACTCAAGAAATTTTTCGAAACATTCTCGATATATTTTTTTTTATTCTCAGCTATTAAAGCTATTACACATTTTCTCATCGAACATTTTAAACAAAAGTGCTTTAAACAGACCAACGGGCGAAGTTAGAACTGTATTAGTAAGGACAGGTAAAAGAAAAAACATATTTTTTTAGCGCCTAATTTACTAAAACCCTCCTTTTCATGACTTAAAATCATTCTAGATAGATAGAGATCTCTATTTGGAGGAAAAAATAGAATATTTTTACTTTTATTGGTGCGCCCTCGGGCATGTAAAGTGGGGATGAATAATTTATTTCGAGCGCGCCCCCTTGTGTCAGGTATCGTCGGAAAGCTCTATTGAAATGAAATGTTTTCATACTGTTCATTCATAGTGTATACGTTGTCCCCTGTAATTTCTAAAACATTAGACCTAAAAACTTTTTAGAATATTTTCGTTTATAACATACAGTAAAATGTGTTAGTAGCGTTTGTCTGTTTGTAGGTTTGATTCTTTATTTAGGCTTGAACAATCAAGCCTTCAATCATGTTCATAATTTTAAATGAAGAAACCCTTCTATTCTTTTACGTATTACTTATAATTTATTATTTTATAAATAACCTACCGGTTTCACTTATGACAGCATCATCAGGGCTAGAACATTAAGGGATGAATATTTGGAAGTTTTACCAAGCGCCGACGTTGGAAAAAATCAAATATGTCCTACAAACATACTTTCCAGTATATTATTTTTTTAGACTTGAAAAAAATTGTAGTTACTAATTTGTCGGTTTTTTTTTACATATTTTGTTACATAATTATTCGGCTAATAATTTAAAGACTTTCATGTTTATTTTATCAGAGGTTTTGATTAATATCTAAAACGTGGTCTTTGAATTACATACATTAGGTAGTTGTTCATCTCGATGATATTTCAATTCAAATTTTCTAGAAATTATGAAATAGAAAACATTTTATTTCACATTCACTATACTCGAGGCTACGAGTCTATATAATATTAAATCACGGGATCGAAACGCGGTCACACACTGAGAAGAACCAGCAAGAAACTCAGCGGGCTTGTCTTTTTTCCTTTTTCTATACAAATGAAGTAGTAGTAGTACATTACCTATATATTATTATTTATAAGAGAATGGTATGAGGAGCAAGCACTCTTATCCCATAAATATTCAGCAATGGTATAGTAACTTTTTATTCAATTTCATTTTGATATTTTTTTTAATTTATTTAATGGAAGGTTTTTCATATAATCGGGAAGTTTATTGTAAAAACGTAGGTATACGTTGGCCCATGAAACAATATCTTATTATGTAGAGACCGAGACACATGCACAACAAGAATTTTTTTATTACTTGTATTCGCACGATGTCTATTACAATTTCTTTTAAATAAACATAAGTTCTTCTAACATGTATTACATTTTCAAAGATATACTGCGAAGTTATAATTAGAATATTATTTTGCTTTATTTTTTCTCTCATAGAAACTCTTTAGAGACTACGATAAAATTACTCGTATGACCCTCTTTTGTAAAAATACAAACATAATTTGTTGCAAGTTTAAAATGATTTCAACCCATTATTTATTGTAAAATATAAATACTAACGTATAAGATAAATAAATATTAGAATTTTGTACAAATGACAATTTTTTTTTCAAAAGTTTTGTCAAATTCATGATGTTTGACAATTAAATTTGTTTTTTTACAGATTGTGAACTTTAGGAGTTGTCAAATGCTCTATACGATTTTTAGTAAAATTCTTAGCTTGACTGTTTAGGCTGGATTTCACCGGCGAATTTAAAAGTATTAGGTTTTTTTTATGATATTGGAAGGCAAACAAGCAGGCGGATTTCCTAATGGTAAGAAATTAACGCTGCCTAGAGACACCAAAGGTGGTAATGGTGCGTTGCCAACCTGAGGCCGGGATGTTAGGCCTCGAGCAAAAGTAAGTTTACCGGATACTTTACCCTCCAAACCGGAACACGTTATGACGTTATGGCGGCAGGAATAGGTAAGGCGGTGGTACCAATCTGGGTGAGTCGCTGCGAAACTCTACCACCCAGTCAGATGTCACGGTGTTAAGCCTATGCTCGCCTTTTACGAGCTGCCTGGCAGGAAGGTAGATGGTCTATTCTGCAAAGGACCCCGGACCAACACGGAAGAATTATAAACTAGGTTTCTCTCAAGGTATTTTTATTGTAGCACTTACCCTGTGCTTGGGTTAAATTTGTATAAAATTTAAAAACGGAAAAAGTTTTGCTCCAGGCAGGATTTGAACCTTTTCGTCTCAAGCTAACAAAAGCTCTAACCATTTGAGCTACTGAGGATTTAAGTCCTGTGGCGAAATTTTTAATTACTTTCGGTACCTGCATTAACGACAAAGAAAGGAGTAACAGATTTCCCCACTGGATTTTTTGGTAAAATTTTTAATTACTTTCGTTACGCGTGTTAGCAGTAAGGAAAGGAATTAAAAAATTCCCCACGGTACTTGAATCCTCAGGAGCCTAAATGGTTAGGGCATTTGTCGGCTTAAGACGAAAGGTTACAGGTACAAAACCTGGGGTGATATTTTTCTTTCTTTAAAATTTATAGAAAGTAGAAAATAGGTTCAATTTGCGACTTCATCCGATCAATCATTGCAACTGGCAAACACATGAAAGTTTTTTGACCATTTTTTCACCGTTCTCAGTCATTGACGTGGTTCAATTTCTGATTTGAGCAGAGGTAGAGGCAGAGAGATTAACATATACGTATAGATACCAGGATCGAGCCAGTTTGATGGACTGTGACCACAAAGTAGACACGAGGTTTTATATTTTTCTATGATATTGTAAGGCAACAAGGAGACGGTTCTCCAGATGGTAGGTGATTAGGTCCCGAGCAAAAGTAAGATTACCGACAACCTTATCTTCTGAACCGGAACTCTTCAACAGGCGACGGTTATGTCGACAAGAATAGATAAGGCGGTGGTACTGACCTGGGCGAGTCGTTGCGAAATTCTACCACAGTGACAGAAAGCCCATGATCACCTTTTACGAGCTGCCTGGCAGGAAGGCAGATGGTCTATTCTGCAGAGGGACCCAGATCAACACTGGGATATGTAATATGAAGGCTTAAGACCATTAAATCATATTCATATATGTCTTATAAGAGAGAAGAGAACACTGAAAGGAAGAGACCAAACAAAGATTTTCAGACCGACAAAGTGATAGGTGAACATATCAACAAAATTATTAAAATGAAAATTGAAAATATACCATATATAATATATATTGGTCTCTTCATTTCAGTGTTCTGTTCTCTCTTATAAGACATATATGAATATGCTTTTAATAATGTATATAATATATAATACTTATAATATATAAACTTTTTACTTTATATATATAAGTAAGAAGAACAGGAGATTTGATTAAAGTCACGTACAACAACGAACTACAGAAACGAACAACATGCAGCATAGGTTATAATTATAATATAATGATTACCAATCATAATATTATAATTTTCATTTATTACTTTTTTTTTAAATACATGTTACTGACTTTGACTTTTTAATAGAAAAGTTATTAGTGCCATTTTCTCTACTGAAAGTTGAAGTAACAAAATAAAAGAGTTGCACGTCGCAATCCAACGAGTAAGCTGTACTTTTATCTGGAAATAAAAGAGTCATTTAAACTCTATGTTTGTAGGTACATTATTTTGCGTCAAACGGAACTCGAGATTACTCAAGTAACTAGTGATGTAGTTCACAAAACATTCGATAGGAAGTGCATAGTGGGGTGCAATACCCCTCTAGTAGTGTACTTATGACTGCGGTACGCGTAACGCAGTATCCACTGAAGTTATAGTTCCCCTTATATCAAATAGTCAAGGATTTTTAATCTTTAGATTTGACTTCTCTCCTCTGTGTGTGTGTTTTGCCTCTGTGGTCTTGCGGTTCAGATTTTGGACTTGACTGCATAAGGTTCAAATTCCGGGACGGGCAACAAAAAGAAAATTTGGGTTTTCCAAATTTGGGACTTAGTGTCTTCGGCTAGTCGTGGGTGCCCTGGTTGTGCGTCTGCCTACCTCTTCGAGGATTTGGGCGTGAAGATACTTTTTTTTAGATTTGACTGTACTTATTATCGAATGAAAACAGGACGGTACCCCGTTTTGTTTTCATTCGATAATCAAAGATAGCTTTAGATTAAACTTGAGTTTATTGTTTTGTTTATTAAATCACTTTTAAATCTAAATAATGAATTATACATAATTCTAGCACGTAAGTATTGCATCTTTATCAGCTACGCCTGTCATTTATATCACCGTGAAATAATCTGAGGTTGAAACTCTAGATTTAGCTATATATGTTGTAATTAAAAGAAAACATGCATTTATTGAATATAATGAATCATTTGAAGTGTCTGACTAGTGGTAGAACGCCCACTAACAGCTTGCCCGGGTGGGATTAACTGCCGTAATAATGCCACCATAATGTCAGTATCGGACACAGCTTTTTTTATGCGATAATTGGATACATTATAATTATTGCTGTTATTCTAATTTTTTTTATATATTTCAGTTTGTAGTAATGTTAATTCTTTCTTCTTCTTTTTCTTTTATGGCTTTTACAACTACCATACGTAGTTTGATTTCGCCAGTAATGTTAATTTTTAATTAATTTGTTTTGATTTTATTTATTTTACATATTTTGCTTATTGATTGAAATTTCTTTTGACATTTTGTATTCATTGACATTGAAATTTTAATTTCACATTTTATGATTGTGTGATAATTATTTTTGTATTTGTTAATGTAGTGTTTTGAAATGTGGCAAATATTAAATATTAAGTTTTAAGACTTTAAAAAAATTACAAGTGTACTTACATTGAATAAAAATATATTCTATTCTATTCAGCCAAGTTCCGATATAAGGTAAGGCAGCCGGTATCCTCCCACAGATGAACTGGTACAGATTACTTTGCTTTACGTTCCGAAATTGATATGTATATATATATTTAATTTCGTTCCTTTACTTACCAATAGAGGCGCTGTTCAAAATTTTCACACAAATAGTATACGGAAACGCAACCAAGTGTAGCGGTATTTTTATTTTAGCACTTGCCCTGTACTTGGGTTAAATTTCTACATTTTTCTATAAATTTCTGAGAAAGAAAATACGTTAAGAGAAACGGAAGTTACGGCCATTTTAAATTTGAATTTCATCTGTAACGATGAACTCATGTAGCAGGTACTCAGAACTGTGTATCTACAGGACATACCCATGTTAATGGTTAAGAAAGGAATTAAAAATTTCGCTACGGGACTTCAATCGTCAGTAGCTCAAATGGTTCGAGCCTTCGTCGGCTTGAGACGAAAGGTTACATGTTCAAATCCTATCCGGGGCGACTTTTTCTTTCTATAAAATTTATAATTTATAGAAATGTAGTGGTGTGAACTAATGGTAAGTGGACAGCCCTAACACCCCGGCCAAAGGATATCGACGCACCTTCAAAATGGTGTCCACAAGCCACGGTCGTCTTTTAGTATCAGGTGACCTGAGTGCTTGTTCCTACCCAGGGCCGTCTTAGGCTGTGATGGGGCCCGAGGGCACACAAAACCTTGGAGCCCTTTTGGAATAAAACTTTACAATATTTTTTTCACTATGATCTGCTTTATGATAGGATAATATATATTTGACAGTATGTCATTAATTATATTAGTATACTGCTAATATTTTATGATTTAGACAATAGTTTCTTTCGGGATTTCTGTTGAGCAAAATCTTCTACTAAATCGTTAACTACAATGTTCTGAAGTTGTTAAAAAAACTTAGTGGAAAAGTTAAATGTGAGAGAAATATTCGATCTCTCGGGGCCCTCTGAGTATGGGGGCCCTGGGCACTGGCCCCGTGTGCCCTTATGGTAAAGACGGTATTGTTCCTACCTTGTGCTGTATATAAGATAGTTATGACCATAACGCATCAAACAATTAAACTCGTTGAAGTCAACGTTCACGTTTATCACTACATAGTATAAAACTAATCTACTTTTCCCTGTCCTAAGGTATCCTTTCGATCTATCTATCTTTAAAAGTAAGCAACGGATTTTAATGCAATCTTTTTAATAGATAAAATTATTCAAGAGAAAAGTTTACGCGTAATATAATAAAAGGTTATGTACGAAATATGTGCCAAGCTGGGACGAGATGTTAGTATTAAATAATTATTACATGTATTTTGGTTAATTTATTGCCTCCTTATTCATTTTTATTATTCACAATACATAGAACATATTATTCTATTAAATTACACGAATTAAAACATTTTACTGACACAAAAATACCATCGAGATGTCAAATAAAATTTTATTAAAATTTGTCATTTTACTGTAGTTACAGTATTGAACTGTTTTCTTAAATTGGTATTTACAGAGAAAAATTTAAAAAGATTATTAATACAAAAGGTAAATTGATTTTTCATTAATTATCTTGTATTTGAATTGAACACAATCTTTACTGACCCACTTAAATATGGGTAATAATAACTATTGAAATTTAAAAAAATAATCGTAAGACTGTTAAGGCAGCCTTAAAACTTCTACTACTTCATTAATAAACATGGAATAAAGAACTTCCAGGTTCAACTTGGTATTATGGTCTTTATTATAATGTGGTATAGAATATCAACATAATTTTACTCATACAGGGACTAGCCCTGTTTGTAAATAAGACGGCTAAAGTTTACAATTGAAATCGAATTTAATAAATTCATTCTATAACTTAAGGGCCCATACTTAGTCAGCCAGAAGAGCCAATCAGCGCACTCCCCCGTTCCATGATTACTATGAAATATTGCGCTCTAAAGTAAATGTCTTAAGCTCCAAATCACTATTTTTGACACTTTAAAAGTAATTTGAAAAAAAAATACAAAAACTGAAACAGTTATCTTTTAGGTATAATACTTATCTATGTTTATGTTAAATCTGGTGTCGATATTTTCAAAATTGAAGTAGACAGACGGGTTTTGCTTTCAAAAAAGGGTTAGCTTTTTGATTTTTTTCTATCCTGCAAAGTGAAATGAATCGTGTTTTGAAAACACTAGTCTTATAAAGCATATTAATGTTAATCTTGTGTATTTTTGTCGCCAAGATCCATAATTGCTCTGTATGAAAAAAACAGTATATTGCTGACGTATTTTAGCATACATGGCCCCTTAAATATAAAGAAAGTATGATAATATCTTGACCAAATAAAACAGAGTTAACAATTATTCTCACATTTTATAAATTGAACCGACGAAATGTCAGGCGACAGTAACTCTTATCTTTATCCTCGAGGAGACTTATCTTGTTTACTGCCTACCTATAAAACTTATCTAGAATAAGTTTCGATGTAATAAAACAGATCAACTTAGGGCAAATCTAACCATTAAATATCTTCGCTGTAAATTGTATAATATATATGGCTCCCCTTTCAAAAAATATACTCAAGTATAAAGTATATAATACAAAGAGCTATGTTTAAGTTTGTAGCCAATATGCATAAAATTATCGCTACTAACCAATCTATACACTAAAAATATGAGTATATACTGTGCTTCTACTAGTACTTCAATCAACTTTGACAATTTCATGCGTTGTTGGTTCTGACTTTAGTTTTTAGTTAAATAATTTATATATTGATTTATTGAGGTTTAGGTAAAGTTGTTTCACGATTATTTCTATCACACATTCTATATAGATTTTGATGATCGTATTTTGTGATTATTCCACGCCCATATCCTCAAAGAGGTAGGCAGAGGCACAACCACCCACGACTAGACGAAAACACTAAGCCCACCCGAGCAACATTTAAGAAAAAAGTTGGAAATCTATATTTTCTATTTATTGCTCGAACCGGGAATCGAACCCGGTACCTCAAGTCAAGTCCTACACATGGACCGCTAGACCACAGAGGCGACTGTTTGTATATTGTAGATTACATTTTAAAGATGAACTCATTCATATTCGACCTTATATCAACTAGAAGTTTTTGACATATAAACAATATAAATTTCAATGGACTCCCCAATTGACTTCCAAAAAAGGAGATTCGTGTCTGTTTTTTATGTATGTGGCACCTCACAACTTTTTAATAGAATAAGTAATTTAAAAAATCCATTTTTAGTTACCTACGTAAGAACCGACACGTAGTACAGGGCTGTACTGTAGTTGCATATTTTTGTTTTGTCGAAACATCATTATCCTTTTACAACTATACATAAAATTACGTTTCACAATTATACAATCGCCTCTGTGATCAACTGGTTCAGTTATTGGACTTAACTGCATGAGATCCCGGGTTCGAATCGCGGGCAACAAAAAGAAAATTGGGGTTTTCCAATTTTCTAGAAAAAAAATGTTGCTCGGGATTGGGAATGTGCCCGGTTGGCGGTAGGCTTGCCACCTATCACATTGTGGGACTTAGTGTCTTTGGCTAGTCGTGGGTGCCCTGGTTATGCGTCTGCATACCTCTTCAGGGATATGGGAGTGAAGATGCTTTTTTTATTTACAATTAGAGACAATGCTTCTTTAGATCAGTTCCTAAAAAAATAATGTTATTTATCAACCCTTATACATAAAAATGAATCCCGATGTCGAGTGGTCATCACACCAGAATGGATGGACCAATTTTGCTAACTCTTTTTCTTGTTAATTATAGCCTGGAAAAGGTTCTTATAAAGTAAAAAAACCGAGAAAATTGTAGGTAAAATGGGAACAGTTTTGTATCAGTGAGGTCAAATTCCTCAGGTCCAGAAATAAATACTTTCGTCAAGTTCCCTCTCGAAACACTTGTTACTGTATTGTCTGTAGCTGTTACTGTCAAGCGCTATGAAGTTCGCAGGGCCGAGTAGTAATTAATCCTATTTCCTATCCTATTAATATTATAAATGCGAAAGTTTGTAAGTATGTATGTATGGATGTTTGTTACTATTTCACGCTCGAATGGCTGAACGGATTTGTCTGAAATTTGGAAGACAGATAGATTGTGAGCTAAATTAACATATAGGCTATTTTTAATCCCGATCGCACACCAGGTTTCTGTGCAAACGCGGGCGAAGCCGCAGGTAGCAGCTAGTAAAAATATATTAGTAACAAAGCTTAAGTAAGTCCATGTCTAACTGAAGATTGTAATTAGCCATCTACGACATACCCATTATTTAAATTGAATTCAGTTTGTCGCCTTTCTGGTCTAGCGGTTTAGTTTTTGGACTTGACTGCTTGAAGACGGGTTCGAATCCCGGGTCGGGCAACAACAAGAAAATTGGATTTTTCCAATTTTCTAGTAAAAAAAAAACGTTGCTCGGGATTAGAAACGTGCCCGGTTGGCGATAGGCTTGCCACCTATCACATTGTGGCACTTAGTGTCTTCGGCTAGTCGTGGGTGCCCTGGTTGTGCCTCTGACAACCTCTTCGGGGATATTTCTTATTTCGAAGGAGTGATCACTAGCCAAAGTGTGACCAGCTTCCAAAAGATGTTTTGCAAAATGGGATTTATCGAAATGTTTATTTCTGAACGCCGCTATATGTTCTTTGTAACGTGTTTGAAAACTCCGACCTGTTTGACCTATGTATGTCACTCCTTCGAAATAATTCATACTTGCGAAAAAGGAATTGTTCTAAAATATTTTAGAACAATTAGAAATCATAAAACACAATAATGTGTCCAGAACATTGTTGAATGAACAAATAAATATATCGAATTCCCCATTATTACGAATTTTTAGCAGCAATCGAGTCGAACAGAATTCCACAATCGATTCGTGAAGCGGTTACGAATAATTGATATTGGGGGGTTTGGTCTATATAGGGCGCAATCGAGGCGGCGGCAAACCACTCGTGTATCGTCGTTTGTACGGTACGGTCGAATTCCTGAGGATGCCTCGGTGT
>NJDC01001543.1:10175-31436 GCA_002245475.1 Calephelis virginiensis
TAACGGAGGTGACTCAAATGCTGTGTTCGACATACTAACGGGTGACGAAAGCTGGATTTACTGTTATGAACCGGAAACCAAAAGACAGTCTGCTCAGTGGGTGTTTCCTTTCGAAGAGTTGCCAACTTAAGTGAAGAGAGGTCGAAGTGTTGGAAAAAAGATGGTGGCCTCGTTCAACGGAAAGACAGGTCAACGCGACAGTTGTCTTAAAGGATCAGAAAACTATTTTTTTTAATTTAAACATTGAAAAAAAATATGATTATTTTATAACCAACGCATTTGTTTATAACAATTTTTTAAACACATATTGTTAAAAAATATTAAAAATCATTTTTATGTAACTTATGATCATAAGAAAACGGATCAATAGCAATATTATAAAAAAAAATATTTCTGAGAGGTAGATAATTTTTAACTTAAGTAAACTGTTAATAACAAAGTGAAAATTAGCAATTTTTTAATTTTTCCAATGACAATCTTTTCTATAGCCTTTGAATGATAGCTCCATAAAAGGAAAAAAATCCCAGGTTAACAGTTTAACAACTATCGTACTTTCAATGTTAATGATCGTGCTACAAAAAATTGTTAATTAATTAATGGATATTTAATTGAAAAATCGCGATAAAAATTTTTGGTCGCCGGATTTTTGTTCATTGATCTATCCTATAGGTGCCCGAATTTTTTCATTTTTTAATTTTCATATTTAAAAAGTTTAAATAATATTTCTTTATTAAAGGTCCAAAGTGGGCGGAGCTTACGCATTCGAAAGTTCCCGTTTTCGGCCGTAACCTCTAGAAAAATTATAAATATTGGTCCTCGAGTTCCGGGAGGTACGACTTTTTTTTAGGAAATTTCTTCCTCTTTGTAGATATTTTTTTCAAATTTCGAAAATTTTAAATAATTTTTGAGATATTCGCAAAAAACAAAACCACCCTTTTTTGTTTACTAAATTGTTTATAAGGTTTATAATTTTTGCAACCAAAACTCCAAATTTTTCAAAAGTTTCTACATGCGATGACGAATCGAATGACACTTCGATCATAATTTTCCGAGGCGAGCTAAAAATTTTGACCTAGAAGGCACATGTTGACTAGACTAATTCTAAAACTTACAAAAACCAACTATTTTTAAATACTAAAACTAATATTGTCTAGTTTATAAACAAAATCTAAAGTGAGAGTAAAGTTA
Source organism: Calephelis virginiensis (assembly GCA_002245475.1). Taxonomy (NCBI): domain Eukaryota; kingdom Metazoa; phylum Arthropoda; class Insecta; order Lepidoptera; family Riodinidae; genus Calephelis; species Calephelis virginiensis. The sequence continues at coordinate 11,364 of NJDC01001543.1, forward strand.
GACTGATATTACTCCTACCACGTTGAAACTTAGAGCACATTGACTAAAAAGTTTATTATTACACACACTTTTTTTAGGTGAACACTTGTACTTTTCCACTATACACTTTATTTCATACTTTATGTTACGCTATAGCCAACCGGTTTCGCTTTTTGCAGCATCACTTATAGTTTACGTGTAGGAGAAGTGCAGAACGCTCATATTTTTCAATAATAATAAATAACAAATAAATATACCTGGACAAGTTATACACATTGAATCTAACCCCAAAGTAAGCAAATTATATACTTGTATTATGGGAGTTAGTCAACGATTCTAATACATAGAAATACTTAAATAGATACCAGAATAAATTTAATAAGCACCCAGACCCGGAAATACAGACATCTAAATGTTCATCACACAAATGCCTGCCCCGTGACGAATCGGACCCGAGCCTCGCGGTTGATCAGTGTAGGCGTGTACGCTAGCCACTCGACCAACGAGGCGGTCAAGAAGCATCATCTGGGTTTTATAACTAAAGATAAAATATCTTGTAACTTACAACCAATCATCAAAGACTCATACGTATGAAATATCCATAAGCTCTACCAACACTTCTGGATTAATTAAATCCCTGTCGACTACAATTAAAAGCGATGGAGTCAACCATTTCCTTTGAAACAAAGAAAATATTAAATCGGATCATATTCTTTGTCTCTCTTTTGACGTCATAAAAGTAAACGAAATAAAAGCCGTTATTGAACTATTTATTGAAGGTAATAAAATCGAAACGACACAAAATGATGAAAACATTTCGATTTTTCCTCCTCAATATTGTTGTGACGAAATGACGAGATCACTGAGTGATAAAATCCAATAAAAGGAGCAAGGCAATAAAGGTATATCCTTAGAAATAGGTCGCTTCAAAGTTTACTAATGTAAACTATATTGTTTCGTAAACATTTTAGTTTAAGAGTATATCATATATGAAAGATAAAGTTTATTTTACTTCTATTCAATCTAACGAAACCATAATTTTACTGACAGTATATTCAAGTAGTACCCTTCATCAACCATGTAGAAGTTCTAAATTTCACGACGACAATACACCACTACTAATAACTCAACGTTTCACTTCGCAACCGAAGCATCATCAGGAGAATTCGATAATACTTCACGAAGGTCGAGCATAAACCACTAGTTGTTGGTGCTAATAAACAAGTTTAGTAGTGTGTGTGTTGTCTAGAGCTGGATATATTTGGGGTCTTTGACTTCTGATAAGTCCAATTCATTTATTGCACACTATCTTCCCTGTTTTGTCGCGCTACAATATGTATACATTTTTTGGCAAGAAATCGCAAATTAAATGCAATTTTAATTATTAATATTAATAATAAATATTAATAAATAAATAAATTTTAAAAACAAATATTTTTTTATTTGAATTTTAGTATAGATTTCCGCAAAGTAACGCCTTCTATCAATAATTTGTAACGTAGTTTATTTGAAATTCGGCCCCTTCTACGAATAATACTGTATTAATTACTACGTAAAGATTTTCCATACGCATGAAATTGTTTTCTGTTAAACATTGAAGCGGCCGAAAATCTTTTAATCCACGTCATTTTGGATCGACATGCTTTTTAAATGTAAATTGAATGATCCTACGCGATCGCTTTGTTCCCATTTTAAATTTTCCATTTACAGTTTTATTTGGATGCAGGATATTGATATGTTATTTATTTATGGGACGAGAATGCGTTATGTTAACTAGTATTGTAAAAACTTGATGGGGTAAATGAAATAAATAAATAAATATAATAAATATCCTTGGACAAGTCACACGAATTGAATCTAACCCCAAAGTAAGCAAATTATATGCTTGCGTTATGGGTGTTAGTCAACGATTCTAATACATGGAAATACTTGAATAGATACCAAAATATATTATTTAATAAACACCCAGACCCGGAAATGCAGACATCTAAATGTACATCACACAAATGCCTGACCCCGTCGGGAATCGAACCCGAGCCTCGCGTTTGATCGATGTAGATTGGCGTGTACGTTAGCCACTCGACGAACGAGACGGTCAAAAAATACTCGTATACTTATTGTAAATTTCTACATTTTTTTTAGAGAAAGAAAAAAAATTCGCCCTTGAGTGGATTTGAACACTTTCTTCTCTAGCCAACGAAATCTCTAACCATTTGAGCTTCCAAGGATTCAAATATTATTGCGAAATTTTTAATTCCTTTCTTTACCGTTTACGCGCTTAGTTATGCCCTTTAGGTATACAAATTATTCTTGAATTACGAGTTTTTATAACACAATTTGTAAGAAGATGGACAAGATTTAAATTAAAAATATTTAAAGGGAACCAGACTTAACAGTTCATGGGTGCTATTGTGCGAACTGTGAATGACCTCTTCAGCATAATAATGGATAAGGGATGCGCAGGAGCGCGTGCGGCGAGGGAGACCGGTTTGAAATTAGAACGTTTTTTATTTGAGCAAAGCGCCTTTGTCGGCGCCCGCCCGTACGCATGCGCTAACTCGACAAATACATCCAATGAAATAAGCCGTATTTTATTTCGTTTCCTTTTTTGAATAGTCTTTTGAATTTTTTGTTAGACGTTTGGGGTGTTAAGTTTGGGGTTATATTGGTACCGTACGAAGTATTATAAGTAAAGTTCGACGTCGATGATAGACGATTGTCGATTAAAACCTCTTTTTAAAGTTTGGGGTCTTATGAAAAAGGGTTTGTTTATAATTAAACTCTTTACACATCTGCGAAATTTTATTCTTAATATCGCAGCTGTTTGAACACTGAAAAGTCAAATAAACTTTACTGTTAACCCTTAATTTTTGCTTTAGTGCTAATAAAGTTTTTAATTTTCTTAATGAGAAAGTTTAGCGTCAAAAAGACAATCAAATTTTTTATGTCTTATGACAGCGGACAAGTTTGATATTCTCTTTTTTTATGATAATGGAAGTCAAACAAGTAGACGGATTTCCTTATGGTAAGAAATTCACGCCGCCTAGAGGCACCAAAGGTAGTAATGGTGCGTTGCCAACCTGAGGCCGAGATTTTATACCTTGAGCAAAAGTAAGTTTACCCGCTACCTTACCCCCCGAACCGGAACATGTCAACGGCAAGCACTGACGTTATGGCGGTAGGAATAGGTAAAGTGCTGCGAAACTCTACCTACCACCTAGTCAGATGTCACGGTGTTAGTAACGGTAAGCCTATGCTCGCCTTTTACGAGCTGCCTGGCAGGAAGACAGATGTTTTTTCTACATAGGAGACCCAGACTAAAACAGGAATAATCAAGTTTAAATACGTTTTGGTTTTTATGTCTGTAACTTTGAATGAATTAGTTTTGACTATTTAAAAAAGTGTTATAGGTTTCGAATGTAGGAATTAGATATAACTAGCTGATCCGGCAAACGTTGTTTTGCCATATAACTAATTAAATGACGATTGATCAGCTATCAACCCGGGTTAAAAAATGATTAAATTACTAAAATGACTATTAAAAAATAGGGATTGGTGATAAAAGGGTTAAAATTTAGGGTTGTATGTACTTTTATATACTGTATCATAAAAAAAATAAAACAAAAAATTTTGTCTGAAAATTACAAAAAAAAATTTAGGGGTACCACAGTTAACATTTACGGGGACGAAAAATAGATGTTGGCCGATTCTCAGACCTACTCAATATGCTCACAAAATTTCGTGAGAATAGGTCAAGCTGTTTCGGAGGAGTTCAAGTTCGAACACCGTGACACGAGAATTTTATATATTAGATAATACGTACATATTCCTAAATATTACAATCATATTTCACGCCACTTTCCTTACGTTTCGTACGCAAACCTCACGATCCTGCCAGACCTGCCTGGCTTCCTCCACATTAATCATCCTTTCATACAAACAGGTCGGTTTCGGAGACTTTTGACACCACCTTTCTTTTTCTTTCTTTCTTTAGGTTTTGGCCTTCACGTTAGTATTTAGCCATTAGTCAAGTAGTAATTTGCATCAAATTTTATATCAATTTCAACAAATTTTAATTAGTCATCAGTCATAAGTCGTCAGTAAGTCATGTCAGACTCTTGGGTAAAACGGTGGCCTTTTTACACAAGCTCCTGTAATGAGATTTGGCGGCAACGAGGAAATATACGATACGCTAATTTCTTCATGATTATTTCATTTGTGCACTTTCACTGAACAAAATTGTACAAAATGCCACCAAAATTTACTAATTTCACTCAATATTAACCCGAAATTCAATAATTATGGAAAAACTTCGACCATCTTTTCTCTCAATGGCGCCAAAAACTTTGCCACTTTTTTTTCGAAATGACTACTGTTGTGTACGTCTATAGACATAACAACGTCACCGGGTTTGACACCACCTTTCAAAGAGTATATAAATATGTACTACGTAATAAGAGGCGGGACTTCCATAGATACATAGCAAACTCGAATTTTGTATGAAGTTTACTTGAAAAAGTATAACCCGTATAATTTGAAAGTAAGTCTAAGGGCATTCAGATATAAGGCAACTAGTGTCATATGATTTGGGCGAATAAAAAACATAGCAAACTTATTTTTTTTTTATGAAAGTTGCGTTGTGCGACCTTTGGTCGAGTGATTTGATCGTGGAATGTGAACTTAGGTCTCCCCGGGTGAATGGATTTGGCTTGAAGGTGTGTTTGTACAATGTAAAATCATACTAGTGTAATTTTCACTTTGGAGTTAAATATTTTCCTGTTAATGTTTGAAAATTTTTGTTTAATATATTTATTTAGTCCCATAATTTGATAGGTAACAAACCCATCGCAAATCAACGATATTTATGCTAAAATCCTCTTTTCCTAATGCGAAACTACTACGCGAAATTACAGAATAAGTATTAGCAGATTAATTAGTAATAAGGGAATATTTTTTATTTATGATATTGGAAGGCAAACAAGCAGACGGATTTCCTGATGGTAAGAAATTCCCTCCGCCTAGAGACACCAACGGTGGTAATGGTGCGTTGCCAACCTGAGGCCGGGATGTTAGGCCTCGAGCAAAAGTTAGTTTACCGGCTTACCCTCCGAACCGGAACACGTCATAACGTTATGGCGGCAGGAATAGGTATAGCGGTGGTACCAATCTGGGTGAGTCGCTGCAAAACTCTACCATCTAGTCAAATGTCACGGTGCTAGTGACGGTAAGCCTATACTCGCCTTTTACGAGCTGCCCGTCACAGAAAGGCAGATGGTCTATTCTGCAAAGAAGCCCGGACCAACACGAGAAAAAAATATTATAAATGTATTTTCATTCTTTTTTTTTTCAAATCAATCATAAAAGTCCAAAGTCTAAGCCTGTTTAAAACTTAATTCGTTCTCACGTCAACCGGCTACAACAAAAACATTTGAGTTGTTGCTTGGTATGTAAATTATTTTTCCCAATCTTTCAATTCCAAATTCCTAAGAAGTAATCACCAATTTTTATCGGTATTTAAAAATTTCAGTGTACTTAATATAGTGTTTATTTCAATACCAAACTTGACGAGTATTTAAAGTACAGCAATAAAAACTATTTGTCCTCCTATTACGATACATGAGGAATTAAGCAATTGGTTACAGCATGACGGATGATGATAGGTTCACGGCACTTATAGTTTATTTACATTGGGTCAAGCAGTTGTAATAACCCATTAGATCAACAGAACGGCGCCTTCGATCCCCCCATTTCTAAAGAGATGAGAGAGGGAGTCAATAGTACAACACACGACTTGACGCCGGTTGGTCGCGTTGCGGACGCTTTCGAACGTCATGTTTTGCCGCGTAGAGTTGTTCAACTTCTAAACGTTCTAAATTCAAATATAATGTCATTTTAAAACAGATAAAAAATATGACAGTTGATATTAAAACTTTTTTGTTACTTTGTGAGTAAAAACATGTAAATAAATAAATGGTGTAGAGACTTGTGTAATTCGGTGGCAGTATGGTGGATGTTGGTGGCAATGAGTGTGATAACACCGTAAATGGAAGGAACCAATTTGTATTTCTCGTTTTTGTGCATTTGTTACTTATTGGACTGAATGGAACTAATGGTAAATACCTTTTATTTTTAATTGCTATTTTCAACTAATGTATTTAGTTTTTGACGTCGAATATTTTACTTTGTTTAGTTTAAAGCATTTTGTTATAGACAGTAAGATATAACTTAAGTAATAAGTTACATATTTCGATTCTACATTGGGTATTTTTTAAATGACTAAAAAAGCATATATTATTATTTAAATTACAAAATTTAAAACGTCAAAAAATACCTAAGTTGGTGCAAGTTACTTTTACATACTTTATTATTTGAGCAATTGTATGACTATGTTTTGTAACTTTGAAATAAGAATTAAAAATTTAAAAAGTTTTTTAAAGTTAAAATTAAAGCTTGAGCTTGAGCTGAAAGTCAAAATTAAGTTTTAGAACTCTATTTCTATTAGGTATAAATTTAAAATACGTACTTATTATTAAATGCCTTTTTTCAACCTCCGACGGAAAAAGAGAGGTAGATAGATGTTATAACTTTGGCCTTTGTGTGTCTGTTTGTTTTTCATAAAGGATATTCTGCGTTTGACACACTACAATAGTTTAGTCTTTTTTTTAATGGCTAACCTCGCGGTCTTTTAACTTCACCGGACTTTATTGACTCTTTTTAAGAATATAATATTTAACCTACTTATTATGTAGTCATAATATATTGACCACAAGTTGCTACCGGGACTTCGTATATGTGGAATTTAACAAAAAAAATATTAAGTTAAGTTATACTAAGTTACTCCTAATTACATTGGCTAGGTGGATACCTGCCACTTATAGTCACGATCATGTCGCTGTAGTCGCTTCAGAGGTATCCGAAACAAACACAGACAAACAGACAAAAGTTTAAAAATTTTATTTTAGTAGGTACCTATTTATTGTATAGACATTCATGTGCAAGCGGTTATTCTAAAATTGCAAACAGATACAACAATTTTATTTATTACTACGTACCTTTGTAGAAATGTATAGATTACCGAGTTACCTACATAGGTACCTACCTACCTAATCCTACCGTACGATATCAGTGTTTGACATTGTCATGTTACACTTTGGTTTGGAAGGAAACTGATTAATTTACACACTTAATAGACATATCCTTGCTTAAGGTTGGCGATAATTAGGAACCTACCTACTACCTACCTTTTTTACTACCTTAGGAGTCTGCAAGCGGCATATACCTACCTATTTCTTGTTTTTATAAAGAACTTTCCGAGCACTTTAAAAAGCTAAAAAAATACTAAGAAGCTAACTTTGAATCATATTAAAAGATGTAGTTATTAACTCTAAATTATGAAAAAAAAATTTTTAGGTAGGTTTAGGATTGCAGAATAACTAGAATTTACCTACCTACCTACCTAGATAGTAAATATAAAATATGCTTGGGATTGATTGCTCTTTAAAACGATTTTTATACCTACCTAATATCTTTTATAAATTGTATTGAAAATAGAAAAAAACCAAACCTACTGAGTTTTTTTAGCAGGATCGTCTCAATGAGTGGTCGCGTTCCGAGTTGATGGTAGCTTTACGAATTACGATTATTAATTACTTACGAATTATTTGGTCTATTACATGGTCCCTACGGTGAATGATTTTCAATTTTAATACCACCAGGAAATTCGTATCTTTTTTATATTATTGAAAAAATACAGCTTCAACCGCACCATTTCCTTCTGTCAAGTGTCAGTCTGTCAGGCTCGATCCCTGGAGATAAGAGCATGATGGGTGGTTGGCTCAAATGGCTTTAGTTATCGCTAGCTTTCGTAACTATTTTCTGACATGTGATTTTATACAGTAAATAAAATGTGTTAATGAAATGCTGAACTTACTGTATTTCAACATTAGTGGTCAAGTAGTCCGGTGTTGGAATTGACGTAATGAGGTCTCAGGTTCGACCCCGGCCGGTCTACCAAAAGAAAATGTGTTTCCTTAATTTTTTAAATGTTGCCCGTAATTGGGTATGTGCTCGGTCGGCGATAGGCTTGCCACTTAGTGTCTTCGGCTAACCGTGGGTGGTGGTTGTATGTCTGATTAATTCTTCGCGAAAACGGGCGTGAATATACTTTTTCCCGATATACTATACAAATGAATGCCTAAACAGCCTTTTTTTAAAAAATACTTGGTGCGATAATAAATCGATCGGAAAAATAACAAATCAGTAGGATCGAAACTTGGATTGATATAATTCTTTATAATCCGCTGCGGTCCAGGATATCGATAAACAGTTCTTGTATCGTATCGAATAGGTAGGTATAGTGTATGTAGTAGTGTCCGGCCGAAACCGCTTTTAAGCCGAAATCGAAACTTAAACTGAACTTTTATCCTAGCTCTCACTTTTGGCCGAAACCGAAACTTACTTAATCCTGTTACAAATTTGTATAGATACTGAAATCTAGTGTAATTTTACCCTTAATTTCTCATAGTCTTAGAGGTAACATGGTTATTTCAATTTCATATTTAATATTAAATAAACCAGTGCGAACCAGTTACGATCGAAATTTTCAAAACAACGCACAGTAATTTACAAACACATGAGTTTCGGTGAAGTCGAAAGTTTCGGTCATTTTTGGTCGAAACCGAAACCGAAATTAAAACTTTCTACGGTCACTAGTTTGTAGTATGACTTAGTGTCACACGAGGTTGGCGTATACACTATGGTGTACAAAATCTAAAATTTAAAAACAAATAAAATAACAAATTTTTAAAAACAAGCTCCTGGATCGGTCATCCCTAAATTACAGGGTTTGTCTATGTAACTTCTTAAAATTGTTGGAATCTGTATATTAATACGTGATGCCAAAACTTTGGACCCCTTTTTACGACACCCCCTTTTGGCACACTTATAGCTTCTGTGTAGGAGAAGTGCAGAACGCTAAAATTTTTCAATAATAATGCTTATAAAGTACATTTAATTAATAAATAAAACATTACCCACACTACCGTGCATTTGACACACACAAACAAATATATTGATGATAACGATAAAAGATCACAGATGGCGCACTAAAAAGTTTGGAAACAAAGTAAAGTTGGTCTTGAGAAATAAAGATGGCGCTCTTATCAACAAGATAATATTAACATTTATTATGGTCGAATTTCTACCAAAGGGCGACCACTAGTGTGTTATAAATGCAATTTCGAAAAGAGTGACAACAATGTAGACTCTCTTAAATTTTATAATTTTAAAAATTCAGAAAATTCAGATACTTGTTTATGTTCTAATAAAAACTCAAATTATTTTTAGTTATAATATTTTTGATAGGACAACTATTAGAAGTTTGTTGTTACAGGTTTGTAGTCATAAGTGGGGGGTTTTAACTTAAAATTTTAATTACGTATAGAAGGGACAACACCAGTTTCAATGTTTCGTAAATATTATAAACTAGCTGTCCTAGCGAACTTCGTTCCACCCGTTCAATATGAGAAATAACAAAGTATTATTTTCCCCATTTTACCTGCAGCTTTCCCGGTTTTTTTCTTCATAAGAACCTTAACATGACAATAACTAACAGAATAAAAAAGAATTAGCCAAATCGCTTCAGTCGTTCGGAAGTTATGTGCTTACCAACATATTTAGCAATTATTTTTTATATTATAGATTAATAAGTAATTAATAAGTATTCCGAAATACTAATAATTATTTATTTTAATAATTAAAAAACAAAGAGCTCCGAACTTTTATTTTTTTAAATACCTTCTTACTTTATAGTTAAAACCAATTTAAAAAAAAAGTTACATCACAATCCAGTTTCCAAGACTACTTTTTTTTGTTTGTAATATACACAGCAGATATATGTACTTGAAGTAAAATAAATGCAGTTAAAAGCTATTTTTACCATATAACATGGTACATATAGGTTTTCAGTTTTAATGCTAGATTTAAACCGGGCACTAATTAGCACTTAATTGAATTAACTCAGCTTTTTTGATTTAAGCTTATGTAAATAATTGACCGCCTCGTCATTCGAAGTTAGATTCCCGGCGGTGGCAGACATTCTATGTATTAGTATTATTGATGTTGTTCGCCTCTGTGGTCTAGTGGTTCGGCTGTTGGACGTGACTGCATAAGGTCCTGGATTCGAATCCCGGATCGGGCAACAAAAAGAAAATTGGGTTTTTCCAAATTTCTTATAAAAAAAATTGCTCGGGATTGAATATGTGCCCGGTTGGCGATAGGGTTGCCTTCTATCACATTGTGGGACTTAGTGTCTTCGGCTAGTCGTAGGTGCCTGGCTGTGCCTCTGCCTACCGCTTTGAGAATATGGGCGTGAAGATACTTTTTTTTAGTAGACAAGCATATTATAATTTGCTTACTTTGGGTTTAGATTCAATTTGTGTAATATGTCCAGGGATATTTATCTAATAACCAGTAGATCACTTTTTTTTTATTCCTTCAAAAGTTTTCATATTCACAAGGCGTTTCTAAAATTTGCTAGTGTGACGTAACGGTAACCACTGAGATCAAAATTTTGTTTATGAATTGTTAAATAATTTATAAACTATTTTCGAGCCATGTTTCTTAATTGCCTACTCCTAATTAGCCGTTGTTTTATCTTTAACTATTAAAAAGTAACTGTTCTTAGTAAAATACACGTTTTGAAACACAAAAGGAACTTGATATTTCTCACACCATTCTTTTATTTTATGATTTATCTTCACTGATTTTGTTTAGACATATTAAATGACACAAATTATTTTATTTTTTTGATACATAATCTTGTACCTATTATAAAATTTAATACTTTTTAAGGCCTAATTATAGAGCGGAAGCTACTCGACTTTTGCTACATTTAAAGAAAACAGTTGCAGACTTTTAATTCCTCATACATATCATAAGATTAATTGATATAAATAGCTTAGTAATTTATTTCTCGTTAAAATTTCTTAGAATTACATACTACTACTACTTAATATATGGGTACCAAATTGACTTAGTAAATGTTTAGTATATATACATATTTTATTTTTTTCACGCAAAACCCTTTATGGACTACGGAGTAGACAGAGTATCAAGTACAAGTATCACAATCCTTTCAAAACTTGACTAGCTTCTTCTTCATTAATGACTCTTTTTAAATATAACTGATTATCTCAAATCACTTCAATTAAAAAGATTTTAAAGAAAGAAAGAAAGAAAAGAAAAGAAAGAAAAAATATTTATTTGCAGAATATGAGTGTTACAAAGATGTTACAAAATTATTTAAGCGTTCCTACATATTCTACCAACTTGTGGTGTGCAAATTTTAATATGTTTTTAATTATTTATTCACGATTTACTATTTACACACTGTTTTTTGTTTGTTTTGAGATTACATGATTATTTATTAATATAAACAATTTTTAGAATGTAAATTAATTTATCCCTATCTACCGTAAACTACCACCGTTTCCAAACCTAGCCAGACAGGAGAAGAAACGGCGAAACAAACTCCTGCGCACCCAACATTCTGCAATTAAATTAATCATATTAGAAATACTGTATTATTTATTCTTATCTGCAAGAAAATTTTTGACATTATAATAATTTTTCTCTAAAAGTAAATTGAATACCTTTTTTCGAAATCTGTTTAATGGAAGTGATTTAAGATTATCAGGAATTTGGTTGTATATACGAATGGACATGCAATACATGTTATTTTTGTAAATGTTGAGTTTTTGTTTAGGCACATGTAGTCACTATTTCTAAAATGAGACAAACCTAGGACATCAGCATTTGTTTGAAACAAATAATGATTTAAAGGAAGTTATTTGACTTATTAGAGAAAACATATTATAGTGTCATTGATTTTTTATTGTAGAAAAGCGTTCTTTATCGCGAAATCTTATCATTAAAGAAATCATGGTGGCGGAGGAGTTTGTATTGCCCTTTCTTCTCCTGACTAGCAAGGTTTGGAAACGGTAGTAGCTTACTGTAGATACGTTTAAATTTAACAATATTTTTATAATGTTTATATAAATATAATATATAAAAATATAAATAATTTTGCTAAAGTTTAAACAATAGTGTCATTATTGTTTATTTCGGAGGGTAAGGTAGTCGGTAAACTTACTTTTGCTCGAGGCCAAACATCCCGACCTCAGGTTGGCAACGCACCATTACCACCTTAGGTGTCTCTAGTTGGCGTGAATTTCTTACCATCAGGAAACCCGTCTGCTTGTTTGCCTTCCTTTAACATAAAAAAATATGAAACAAAATAATATTTTTTTATAAATATTCAAATATTTTCACAACAAAATATGGTAGAATATGTTAATTTATTAAAATACTTTTATAACGTCTTAATAACATACAAATTCAGCAAATAAATTAATTTTATTTAATTTAATTTCAAACACGCCGGTTTCGAAAACCCTAAATTTATCAATTTCGACTGTTATCTATACAAATCTGTTATTTAATATTGAGAATATAAAATATGTAGAAATTTCTTCAAAAGGAAACATTGAGTTTTTTCAGATATAATACTTTGGTATCTATAAGCTTATACATTACTGTTGAATTTAGTTAAAATATGTGATAAAACGTTTTCTTACATATTTTTTAAAATGCTTAAAATAAGTATCTTCACGCCCATATTCCCGAAATGGTAACGCACAGAAACAACCACGGCATCCACAACTAGCCGAAGAAACTAAGTCTCACAATGTAATAGGTGGCAAGCCTTTCGCCAACCAGACACATATCCAATTCCGGGAAAAGTTATTTTATTAAAAAAATGGAAATATTCATTTCCCAATTCACTTTTATTGCCTGACCCGGCAATCGAACCCGAGACCTCAAGAAGTCAAGTCCGATGGATCCCTACTTCAACAAATTGCAGCACATCACTCTACAACAGCCTTCCCAAAGTGGGCGATAACGCCCCCTTGTGGGCGCTGGAAGCCTAGAGGGGGGCGGTATAAATCTTGAAAAAATGTTTTTTTTTAAACTAGGCGCAACAAATATGTTATGGGGGCGCTACAAAACAACTGATTTTCAAAGTGGGCGTTACATGAAATAAGTTTTGGGAACCTCTGCTCTACAACCAGTGGCCTTGATGGCTTAGCCTATTTAACCTAAGCTCGATTGTTTTCTTTCTTTTGTTAGTATAAAGGCAGATTTATACTACAGAGGAGACCTGGACCAATCGACGACGGTAGGTTTTCGGTTTAAGCGTAATATAAACATATCAACTAAGCGTATTTTCTGAAGATTATCAGCTAAAGAACATGAAATATTCCATTTCTAAATAACATATTTTATATATTCACTTGAATAATGAAAATACCCAAAACATAACCAAACGTAACCCACATGTTCCTATCTCAATTTTATTTAAAAACTAATTAAAACAAGCGATACGTAATTCTATAAAACTCCATTAATGACCCCACACATATCACACTTATCAACCAACATTAACATATTTATGCCCTCCATCTTATTTATTATAATGGACATAATACTATAATGTCGAGTGATATAAATTTATTACAAAAAACAACAGTCTTGATAAAAATACATAGACATAAAGCGCTTTATTTAATTATCGTATCAATATTTAATTCAAATTTCTGTTATCTTCGGACGTTTCAATTTAACGGACGAGTAATTAAAAATAGCTTGCAGCCAATTAACGGAATGTAGTTTCGTAAAAGCGGAGCGATAATGGAACAATGGAACCTTTTTATATTTTAGCCTTAATTAGCTATCACGGGAAAATACACACTGTTTTGCTTTTAATGCTGCTTTCTTTACAAAAATTCTACCAAATGTAGCTAATTTAGGAGAAATCACAGATGAGGTTTTTGTGTATCTGTTGCTGTTTTTTATTTTTTATTAACAACACTTGTCTAGGATAAATTCATAATTATTGTATTGTATTCTTATTTCTTTTACTTTTCACTATTAAAGTTGTTTATAATAATGAAAAGTGTTAACATGCAGCTGGTGATTCACAACACTTTGTATGTCACTTTTTATTTCGTTCCACTAATACAGTAAATTTTACTATAGAATACAATACAAATATGTGTTAAAGAGGGGTTTTTGTTTTTAAAAAAGGAGGGGTTTATTAGTTTGACGTGTGTTTACGTGTGTGTGTGTTGTGTGACGTATGTGTGTGTCTATTTGCAGCATCATTAGTTTGTAACGGATGCACCAATTTTAATGAAATTTTTTTTTGAAATTTATACAAATTACTTATATACTAATACAATACAATACATTTTATACAAATTACTTAACAACTGACAAAAAAAAATATCTTAGCATCAGAACTTTAATAATTTTAACTGTATCTACTTTACTGTAACCTACTACAGGTAGGATATTAAAATTAGCCTGTTAATCTAACTGAATTTAACAGTAAACTTATCAAGTAATCTAAATTCATAGTTGGCGATGGGGTCGTCACATTACGTGAAAAGAAATGCGCTTTAAATGCAAATGTTATTATTTGTTTTTGCCATAAACTGTGATTAGAGAGAGCTCATAGTTAATAAATTAACGGGAAAATATGATTTAAACCGTTAGGTATCCATGTTTACTGTTAATGATGAATGTGGCTTGAACCTGTCAAAATATTGTCGACTTTATTGCCAGATTATTACATCATAAATGTGATTTTATTACCTTAAATCGACAGCCATAATGTTGCCAGTTTATAAGAATATTTCCGTAATATTTTTGTGTTATAAGCAGACTTTCAAATACACAACTATCGCTTTTATATGACATGGATGTTGCAGGTGCGTTGCTATATTAAGTTCGGTATGTTATAGACTACCCCCTTACTAATAAAACTTAGTTAGTAAGGGGGAAAGTCTACCAACTATCCTACCGTTACCTATGGTACTGTGCAGCAGAATACGGGCCAGTAATATTTGCTTTTATAGATATATCTATTAGATATACAACAAAATATTTGTTTTTACTTTATAGTAATGGTTATTCAATAGAAAAATCAGCAGCAGCAAAAGTATGATATATCTTTATAACTATGCAACAGATTTTGATGCGGTTTTAAAAATAAAAATAGTGTTTCAAGAGGAAGTTTGTATATTCGTATGAAGCTGGGAACTGCTGGTCAAAAATAAATATGGTTTTTAAAATTAACTCAAAAACGATTTACTAGTTAAAGTACTAATTAAAAATAATCATAAAAATTTATTCCTCCTGTAAAAAGCTTTGAATTTAGTACCTACTCATAAAAACACACAGACAAATTGAGAATCTCCTCCTTTTTAAAATCGCTTAAAAGAGACTCATTCCTAAAAGCATGACAAGGCAAACCTTGGAATCCCATCCTGGTGACCAGAAATGTGATGTGCCTTCATCTCACCTGGATAGGTACCACTTTAAGTATTACCACCATTCATGCCACACTGTTAGCGCTAGCCATTATCGTATTCCGTACTGGAGGATTCCGTTCCGTATAACCGATAATTGTTTGTCTTTGTGTTAAAAATTATTTCACTGTATATTAAGTTAAAATGTAAGTTGTTAGCATTTAATAAAACACCAAGTGACTGTTTGAAATATAACTGGTCAAATGACAAAGGAATGTGCATTAATAATTATTTGCCTCTTGTAAAGAGCTTACTGTCGTGCCCTAAAAAGACAGGCATGTCAAGATAATGTGTACATTGTTTGTGGGTTATCATGACAGTGACAAGTATTAATAAAGGACAACTACCGCGTTTGACGGCACCAGACGTATAAAAACACTCCAAAGAAATCCTTTGTTGACGAAACAATCCGATGTTTGGAGAATTTGAACATTTTTGCGTTTGACTTGCATAAATTTATTTCCGATCTTTGGGACACGTTTTATTTTTAAAAAATTGAGAGTTTTTGAAGCGGTTAATTTTTATGCATCTGTAGCCAACTGCGGATTTAATTTTTGGTTTATAATTGTAGTATGAAACGTGAAAGTTTGTATGTTTTTTGTCACTCCTTCACGCATAAACTGCTGCACCGATTTTAATGAAATTTGTCACAGACATAGAGGCTAACTTGCATTAACACATAGGATAGTTTTATCACAAAAATATTCCTGTAGGACCATTAACCAAGCGAGCAATGCCGCGAGTAACAATTAGTGTATTATAACACAGACCATACAATATGTTCTTGTTTCGAGCCTATATAATTTTAAAATATATTTAAAACCTAAAAAAAGAATAACAAGAACCCCCGACAAAACCTACAGCTAATGTAAGCTAAGAACCATCTGGATTACGTCAGCTTTCAAACAAAAAATCGCCATCAAAATCGCTTAATCACACACACACACACAAATTCACGTGACCACTAACTCAACAGTTCCGGCAGAAGACAGCTAGCTTGTATTTTTGTAATCATATTTACATACATCCTATAATATTTCTTCACGTCAATTTCCTTATGGAGTAGGCATCTTCTATTTATATACAGACCTGCCTAACTTCCCCCACACATTTATTACTATTTTCATACAAACACGCCGGTTTAATACAATTTCCAATGTCATTTAGATTCAGCTTAAAACTGCTAGAAATAAAATTATACCTATTAAATCAATATATTCTCAGATACAAACAAAAGTCGTAGTATAAGTAGAATAATAAATATACAGTATAATAAAAATATAAAGGTAGAACAACAAATTGGCATAAATTAATAAATATCCAGTTACTTTTTTTTCTAATATTTTTCGTTTTTAATTCCACGAAATTTATTTCAAAGTTTTATTTCACTCATCTGAACATTTTAAAGTGTACCATAAATTATAAAAACCTGTCTCTTAATTACATATAATTCATAATTTATTTTTATAGGTTCTTTTCGCATTCCATCAATTAGCGGTTGTGGACATACGTACTCATATTTCATTTTATTGTCTTTAGATTTTTTAACTTTATATTTGTTACAAAAATATTTCAGTCGTTATAATATTAATATTCATTTATATCACAAAAGTACAGTACTACTGTTTAAATTTTATTCTTTTTAGACTTTATACTTTTATTTTTAAATTGGCTGACCTAATCTAAATTTAAGCGAAATGATTATTTATTTGTAATAACAACTCTATATAGATATCTTTAAAATACATTCGGATTTCCGAAGCTTGACAACTATAGCCGAAGTGCATAATTTAAATAGTACTACTGTAACTATTTTTAGTTGGAATGTCTGGAGTTAATCAGTTACTTCAATACCATTAGAGATAAGACGTATTTCTCTTTATACATAAACAAAATTTCTCTGTCAGATAAGTGACAAGTGACACCTACAATAACTACACAATACTAACGCTATGTAGGTAGGTTTGATGTTTTTACTACCTTAGTAAATATTTATAGTTATTTTCGTCTTATTAAAACTTTGAATGAGCTGTACTTGCATTATTTGTAAATACAAATTATAAATTCGACTTTAATTTTTTTTTTTGTTTTGTTGTATTTTTTGGACATAGAGATATTTAATTGACATCCACTTACACTTTACATACGTGGTATTTCACACTTTCCATCGGTTTTGATACGTAAAAATAAAACACAGGAAATAAATATTCAGATAGAAATTAAAAATTAGTTCAAATCAGTGTAGAAGAAAATAATCACAAAATATTTGGAATTGACAAAGTTTTTAAGAAACCAATTACTAGACATTACCATAAAAACCACGTAGTATGATCTATTATCAATCAATTAAATATTGGTAACCTCTGCGGTCTAGCGGTCTAAGTGTTGTACTTGACTTCATGTGGCTTCGATTCCCGGGTCGGGAAACAAAAAGAAAATGTGGTTTTTCCAATTTTCTAAAAAAATGTTGCTCGGGATTGGATGTGTGCCCGGTTGGCGATAGGCTTGCCACCTATCACATTGTGTTACTTAGTGTCTTCGGCTAGTCGTGGGTGACCTGGTTGTGCCCCTGCCTACCATTTCGGGGATATGGGCATGAAGATATTTTTTTATTTTTTGAACAATTACCATTTGGAACCAATCTGAACTTTACTGAAAGTATCTATAACGTCATGCAAGAAGTAAACCTTATCGTCCCTAAAACTACAAGATTCGTAAGTTTTATTACTGAGTACATGTAAACATTGTAATTAATATTACTTAAATTAAAAAGTATCGTGTTACAACCCTGATTAATGAATTAATACAACATTCTTAGTTTATCTGGATATCAATCTAGAGACAGCCGGTCTGGATGTCGGAGAGTATTGAGACATTAAAAAGATTTTGTTTCTTTTGATCTACATATAAAATCTCTGCTATTAAGAATGATAGAGCGTTTTTATTTTATCAGCAATGACTTAGATTATTTGAATTTATTTTTAGATGTCATGTTATGTTTCCATTTATTACAATTAATGTGATTTATGGTTTGATGTTTTGTTCAGAATAATTATTTATATTTTTATTGTTTTTGTCTATTAAACTGTACTTATTTTACAAAAGTTAATTTATGCGTATTTGTGAATCGCGATTATCTTTGTGATCATGTATAAAAGTGTTTTTGTGTAGATGTCAATGACATGCTCTGTATGAACGTTCATTATTTACAATTTCTATTATTTTGTTTTGGTTGTGTTTATTTTGTCTAGTTCTGTTTTTTCTTACCAACTTCCTGTCTTCCCTATTTATCTGGCAGATAATGCTTGCAGCTATAAAGCCGCCATTTCTACATTTTAGTGACGATACAGTTTACGATAGTTATTTCGTTAAAAATTTGTTTAGGTTTCTTTAATTTAACAGCATCGATAATCTTATGATAAAGTGGTTTCGTATTTATCCCTCTGTAACTTCACCACGTATTTGAGCAATTGATTATCCTGACTTCGAAACTGGTTACTACGTGAGAGATAATTTTAATACCTTAGCGCAGCCGCGGGTCAGATTTAGTATTACAAAAAAGTACCTTAACGACCGTATCTCACAAAACGGTAGGCTGAGGTGCAACCAAGACACCCACGACGAGTCGAAGACATTAAGTCACAAAATGTGATAGGTAGCAAGGCTATCCGTTGTTTTTATCGTGGAAATCCATCATGGATACCCACCACTTGCGGGGGAAATGGCGGGTTATGTCAGACTCCTACTAACTAAAACCCCATGGTGTCCTCCCCTTCGCCAGGTACCGGGGCTGTGGGAAAGCTTTGGCACACTTCCACTGCCCCGGCGGCGCTGGATCCGAAGATCCCCTTCTGGCAGCCCCACTCAACAGGGGCCGCTTACCGTCTGGAGTAGTGCACGGTGACACAGCGTGCACCAACCCCAAATGTACCTGCCGCAATCCCACCTCGACCGGGCGGGCTGGATGGAAAGCCCACCCCCCTTCTCCGCGGCCCAAACTGCCGCCATCCCACGCGAGCCAAGTGGCTCACCACCCTGTGTGCGCTCCTCGTGTCCCCTCTTGGGCAGAGAGGGGTACTGAGGAGCGCCCTCCCCGGTCCGTATTGGTTTCAACGGGGTCCCGGCTCGCCTCAGTTACTCAGCCCCCCCGCCACGACAAGCCTCGGACCCTCGGGGTGGAGCAAGGCTATCCCTAGCCGGGCACATATCCAACCCAGGGTATCTTTGATTTTATGAGGAAATTAATAAAAACACATCTTTTTGTGGTTCGATATTGGGGAACATGGGACCTATGAAGATAAGTCCAACACTGGAACACTAGACCACAACACGTGGAAAATAAATACTAATACATTTTAAACCAACTCATAACTGAGGATATTTTAAACTCAAATCATAAAATTATAAATGGATGCAAGGAAAATGATTGAAGCTAGTATTTGCAAATTTTCGTGTTTTGTATAAAACATTAACTATACTAGGTATTTAAACGCTTTAACCAAAAATATTCAAACCTTTGTAATACTTTTGGGTTGATGAATTATTGTTTATACGTATTGTATTGTATTAAAATATCAAAATGAAGACACTGTATATTTTTTATGATATAGGAAGGCGACCAAGCAGACAGATTTACTGATGGTAAGAAATTCACGTCGCTTAG
>NJDC01001543.1:37919-91845 GCA_002245475.1 Calephelis virginiensis
ACGTTATGGCAGGAATAGGTAAGGCGGTGGTACCAATCCGGGCGAGTCGCTGCGAAACTCTACCACCTAGTCAGATGTCACGGTGTTAGTGACGGTAAGCCTATGCTCGCCTTTTACGAGCTGCCTGGCAAGGAAGGCAGATGGTCTATTCTGCAAAAAAACCGGACCAACACGGGGAGAAATATAGTATTTATATCATCTTTACCACATTCAAGGTACAACTAAAATTACTGCATATATATTCACCAAATCATAGGCACGTGTTTGAATACGCTTACACACACACAATGCGCATGCACGCACTTTTTTATACATATTTCACAATTGAAGTAAACTTTAATGATTTGTGTTGAATTAACGTTAAGTGTTATATAATAAATAAATATCACTGGACACTTTACACAAATTGAATCTTACCCCAAAGTAAGCAAATTATATGCTTGTGTTATGGGTGTTAGTCAACGATATCAATTCATAGAAATACTTAAATAGATAACCAGAATAAATTTAATAAACATTCAGACCCAGAAATGCAGACATCTAAATGCTCATCACACAAATGCCTGCCCCCGTCGGGAATCGTACCCGAGCCTCGCGGATAGTCGGTGTAGCTGTACGCTACCCACTCGACCAACGAGGCGGTATATATCATTATTCTTTGAATAACATGAATATATTTAACTGATTAAGGCAATTTGTAACTTTTTTTGTAAAAATGTCTAAGCACTTAAGTAAACTAAGTTTTAACATTTGTCTTTTTAAAAACTAGGATTGTTATACTGTATTTTTCCATTTTAGGACAGAACCTCCAAACGATACATCCATGCCGCATCTTTTGCACGAAACATGGCTTCTGGCTTTGGCTTTGACCTTATTTTCCGTGGTAATAATAGGTGTTGTAAGCATATATTACATAAAGCGCCGCAATAATATGCAAAGGAAGAAATCTAATGGTAAAAAATCGAATCACATTTAATTTACTTTTTTGATTTATTTAATGGTATTTATAATTTCAAATCACTTTTAGGACAATCTATAATTACTGCTCAACAATGTCTGCTAAATAAAGACACAATTTGGTTGAGGGATCGACCGGTTTTTTCTGCTCCTGATGCAACCCTCGACGTCGGTAATTGCCATCAAAGTCTCTTGCAAGGTAATCTTTTGAAAGACCATTATTTTACATCATATTTAAATTTTGATCGCTATTCTTACCAGCATAATTAAGAGCAGTGAAGCTACAAAAATCGACTGCATTATTTTGCGACTACTTCATTAAGTACCATGCCGCGTTTTGATAATTCTTTTTTTGAAAATTAGAAAATGATTCCACATAAATTTTATTAATATATTAGTAGTTTTTGAGCGACATTTAGTAGTGCATAATTTTAGCACTTATGTTGATGACCTCATTAGTGATAGGTGACAAATTAAAGCATTATTAATTAATAAACCTAAAAACCATCAGTCGGATCATGATAAAACTAATGTGACCACTTCAGAATCATGACCTGTCTTTCTAAAACATAATCATCAAAATTTTGCCTATTGACGTAGTAATCGCGTAACAATCATACAAAAAATTAACAGTCAAATTGAGAACCTCCTTCTTTTTTGGAGTCGGTTAAGAAGGTACATAAGACCTTAAAAATATTGTCATTTGATATTACAAGACGTTATTTAGATTTAGTATAGATACCTATTCATGTCTACCTATACTATATTTTTTCTTAAATGTTTGCATTTTTAATCTTTAAATTTATGCTTTACGACAGAACAAACTTGATGTTAGTGTCACACTAAAAAAGAGTTGAAAATGCATTGTCGATTAATTACAATTAAACATTAATTTTAAATAAAACATGCAAGCACTGATAAAATAAATCGAAACGAATATAGAAATAGTAAATTATAGCCACGTAACACGTGGTCATAATATACGAATATTAAATTATACCACATAATGCGTGGTCATAATATACAAATAGCAAATTATAACTCCGTAATACGTGGTCATATTACACGAATAGCAGATTATAACCCCGTAATACGTGGTCATAATATACGAATAGTAAATTATAACCACCTAATACGTGGTCATATTAAACATACTATCTATTGTATTTTCTATTTATTAGGGCAATCACCGAACATTCTGAATATAGAGCCGGAGTATTGTCTTCCTCAAAACTCGATACAAGGACTGGATGCATCAAGTGTGGATCGCATGATGAGAGGTCCCCCCGAACCATACGCGTCGAGTGCTATTTACACGGAGCTCAATTTCAAGGTACTTCAAGATAAGCTTATGAGAAATTCGATATTTACACGAGATAATATTATCTGTTTGATTTGCATGCTATCGTTTTTTAAACTAACCTATAAATTTGGCTACATCTGCTCGCTGCTAGAACATTTCTTAATACTTTTGAATTTATATATTTGTAATTGGTTTTAAATTAGAACTCTACATGTAATAAAAGCTTTATCAAAATATGCTGGAAGTTTCTATATTTGAAATATCGACAAGTATTTTTTTTCTGTTATTTACGCCATAACTTGAGAACAATTTTAATAATGTACCATGTGTAGTTAGTTAGTTAGCTCTAATATCTTTTATCAAAATCTAAGCTACTAAGTGACTTCTTGATTGGGAGTGACATATTTGATTTAAATTTCGAACCACGCTGAATTATTATCACCAATCATATCTAAATTACTTGGTGATATTTTAAAATAGGACTCTACAACAGAGTATTTTTCTCGTGTTTTTTAAGTAAAAAGATAAAAACTTTGTTAGAAGCTCAAAAGCATTATTCCCTTATTTTATCTAAATTACTTCTTTCTGCATGTTGCATGTATACCCACATACATATTTAGTTCTTTTATGATTACATAATGTAATCGTAATGTTTCATAAAGATAAAGATTTAAATACACAAGATATTATGACCTATTTAATTTGCAATCACACTTCAAATATAACTTTAAGACGAATAATTGTTATTCCTAGGACAATACTGACATTGGAGATGCAAGGAGTTGTCCAGAAAGGCGTTCTCATAACAATAGCATTGTTAGATCGTGCAACGGTAGCATTCAGTATTCCAATGGGGAATGTTCGACTTGCTGCCATAGCACTTCCAGCAGATCAACAAAGGATTACAGGGAATTGAGACATGACAATATACACAGCGACGTTAATATCGTTGAAGATGATTGTGGATCTTGTCATACAAATAGATCTGGATCAAGGAGCCGACAGGACAAAAGTAAAGTTTGCCCAGCAAGTGATTTAGAGTATGATTATCCTCAATGGCATTGGCTTGGAAGGGAGAATAGCTTCAAAATTCCTATTCAGTCGGGCAGACATAATATGACGCGGTCAGAACAGGGCTGTCAAATAAATCTGAATGATATACTGCCGCCACCGCCCTACGAGGTACAGTAGGCTTTGAGTTTTTATTATTGACTAACCAGTTCTGTGGGGTTACTACTGAATCTCGATTTCATACAAATTGGAAATTGGAACCGGAAAATTTTTAAGCACTCTTGATGCAATACTAGCGAATTATTTACATTTAGTTTTTAACAATTAATTTATTAATTTTTTTGGAACCAGATGCTAGTATTGTATTTTAATCTGCAAAATGACATAAATAAGATTCCGATTTCCAATTTGAATAAAATCGAGTTTCAAGAGTAACCCTCCTTCTTCGATAACAAGTGGCAATGTTATGTTCCGTCTATAATAGCAGATATCTTCGATAGTTAGTATCAACGACTCTTGGTTAAATCATTATGACTAATAAGCCACTTTTATATGGGTACTGTTTTTACAACAATAAATATTCAGTGACAATGTGCATTTAATGTTTGTTACTTATATTACATCGATTTGCTGACCAGTTTTAATGGAAAATGGTCAAGAATTTACATGGCACATCTTCTCTAAAAGTGACAAACGAAAATTAGATAAGTTTACAAATGGGCCAGAATACCTGCTTTTTTTATGATTATGGAAGGCAAACAAGCAGATGAATTTCCTGATGGTAAGAAATTCACGCCGCCCAGAAACACCGAAGATGGTAATGGTGCATTGCCAACCTGAGGCCGGGATGTTAGGCCTCGAGCAAAAGTAAGTTTACCGGCTACCTTGCCCTCCGAACATTAATAATGTTTTTGAAATAATTTAACACAAAAATTTTAATGAACGAAGCGACACAATTTCGTTCCGCCTGTTACTACTTTCCGCAAGCTCTTTCTCCTTTGTTTTATCCTCATATTTCTGTAAAGTTAACAAATACTTGTCCCGCAAAGTGATTTTACACTTTTTTTGTCCAAGATATGTAAATATAATATGCACAATAATGATACACACTTATAGCTGAATAGTCTATGGGTAATAAGTGATTTGCTTACTTGAATTTTGTTGCGAGCATAAATAAATAAATAGATATACTTGGACAAATTACACAAATTACTGACCCCAAATTAATCAAATTAAATGTTGTGTAATGGGTATGCAGTTTACGATTCTAATACGTGCAAATATTTAAAAAGATACCAGAATAAATTTAAAACACTCAGATCTAGAAACGCAGACATCTAAATGTTCATCACATAAATAGGCAGGTATTTGTCCTGTCGGAAAAAAAAAATTAACTGAGTATTATAACATGATAACAATATCTCTTCAATTGGATCAGTTATAAATTCCTAGGTCAAAAGTAACTGTTTCATTTTATTTCAGAGTCCAGAAAACAAAATTAAATGACTGTTGAGGTACGTAGAAGAAAACACTAAGCAATAAAGAATATCATTTACACGATAAACTCTAGAGTGAAATTAGAATCAGTGATTAGTGTAACCGTCTTTGTAGAAAAGTATGTGTCTATTTATATTAGAAGTTACAAAAACTGCCAACACTATGAAGATAAATAAGTATAGTTAAAACTATATAAATTAACATCTATGACAAAAAATACTTACAATGTTGCCATTTTAATAATAAAGTTTTACAACTGAAGTGAATGGTTACATGGTACTTTAAGAGCACCACGGTTAAGTTTTTCTTAAATTTCAATTTAATACTTAGTTTAACATTATTAAATAAATAATTCAATAAAAAGTGTGGTGTCATAAACAAATTTCAACACTAAAATACCGAACTTAAACTTATTTGAGATGCATGCTATCTTTTTCAAATAAAACAAAAACAAACGAACAGTTTCGTTTTCTCAGATTGGTCTAGACATGTCAATTAATAAGCTTTAAAACAACGTTTTTCGAAGAATAAATTAAACGTCTGTAGAAATGTGAATACACTAATCTGACAACACTAAAAGTGTTTTTTCTCTTTCTATCAGTTTCGTTAAAAGAAGATAGCGACAACTTAATACAAGTTTAGTGAGTGCGCAAAAAAATGACCACCAATATCTTAAATCCAACAAATAAATCTATATAACTTTACTGAAACAGACGATGTTTTGCTGTTTTTCAATATTATGTACACGTATAATCGCCAATAAATCATCGATAAGAAAACAACTGTAGTGCTCAATAATTTACTTTCTATGTAAAGACAAATGCCAATTGAACTGGCCTCAGTAAATTTAAATGTTTCAGTAAAATGTGCAGTAAGCTAAGGGTAAACCCAACCTGTAGTAGAATTGTAGTGCTTGAACCATATAGCTACCAATACAGATACTTTTGTATTATATTCTAATTCTAGTCACAGTATTAAGACTAGTTACACTTTTGATAAACTTATAGAAAACTTAAAAGTATTTGTAAACGATTTATGCCTGGACATTGTTTATCTGCTAGGGATTTTGTTGATTCCTCGTTTTCACTGTCGTGGAAATATACATTTTAACAAGTCACTTTTTATATACAGGGTTACATTTAAAGCACCAGCCAACTTTTGAGAAACGGTTCGGAATCGATTTCGCTTGCGATCTATAAAAAAAACTGAAAAAAAATCAAACAAAGCATATAACTGGTTCTCACCGACCGCAGTCGCATTCGCAGGCCGGTAACGTTATGATGTACTAGCTGCTACCTGCGGCTTCGCCCGCGTTTTCACAGAAACCTGGTGTGCGATCGGGATTAAAAATAGCCTATATGTTAATCCAGGTCACAATCTATCTGTCTTCCAAATTTCAGACAAATCCGTTCAGCCATTCGAGCGTGAAAGAGTAACAAACATCCATATATCTATACTTACAAACTTTCGAATTTATAATATTAATAGGATTGGGTACGTATGTGATACGACATAGCGTCACAACAGGTAAAACATGTTTGAGGACTGTTTTAAATGAATGTTTATAAAAGTCAATATTTCGATTTGGTAATAATATTTATAATGCATTACCATTTAAACATTTACCCCCTTATATTAAATTTGGCCTGTCCTTTCAAAGTAACCTTGTATATAATGTGAGAGTGATTCACATCAACAGAAACATAAATAAATATAAATATATATTTTGCATATGCAGACACAACTCACACGTCTTTTACAGGTGTATTAATGCACACATACAAAAGTGACTTGATAATTATATTTCCACTGGGTTTTCACTGCCATTTACATTTAGAATTAGTACTTTAGTTTTATAATCTTTGACTGTGATATTTATATTAAATTCGTGTATTAGAAATTAAAATACAATTATTATTAATAACTTTCACAATTTTTAAATTTTTAACAACATAAATTTACATCAGAACCTGTTTTTGTTTAGAATATGTTTTTGCAATCCAAATATTTTCAGAGCCAGTCGTGTTGTTTAAAACTCAGATTAAAGGACATTTATATTATTTAATTGTTTTATTTAAAACTGACATATTTGATAATCATAATCCAGGTAATACAATTCTAGTGTAGCTCCCACGTAACTTGATTAATTTTCTCAACATTAAAAGATGAAACAGTGCCTTTGTTAATTAATTAGATCGATACATATATGGAATAAATATTACCAAAAGCAATTATGGCGGCAATATCAAAGCCAAGAAGTCTGATTGTGCGTGCGTGTGCGTTCGTGTGCGTGTGTGTGCGTGCGTGTGCGTGTGTGTGTGCGTGCGTGCGTGCGTGCGTGCGTGTGTGTGTGTGTGTGTACAGTTGACAACAGTCTATTACAACAAATATTGATGTCTGTTTGTTAGTTTGGGTGAGCTCCATTGGTCAAGGAGCTGCTAAGCAGATCTTACACTTACTTACTACTTACTTTACCACGCGTCTAAGAAGGTGACTAACATTGATATGCATATACTTAGTTAATTATTCAAACGTTATTCAGTGACCATGGTAAAACTTATAACAACATCTATCGTCAGAAGGCGAGCATAGTCAGTCATTTAGTTAACGGATAACAGTTTAAAGCGATGACTGACACTTTATGCATACAGTTTCCTAACCATCACTCAAACGTAATTCAAGAACTGTAGTAAAACTGACAGCAAAACCTATCCCGTAACAGGCGAGAAGAGGCAAACATATGTAAGTAAGTAAGTTATGTTATAATCATGATTTATTACTGGATAGGACCCTTTTCTCTGTTTCTCTACTATATATTTCATTAGCGTTTTTTCCTGTTTCACTTGCAAATTTAAAAGGTTTTCTCTTTATAAAAGCCTTTTTGTGCTTTGAACAATGTGTGAAAAGCTAGTTGTTTTCCTGTAGCTTCGAATAGAATAGTTTCGGTTTTCATACAAATTTTCAGTCCCTACGATAGCAGGAGGTTGTTTCTGGAAACAAATAGGCATGTCTGATCTCGAGGTTTTTAACTATTTGTTTAACAAATTTCATTAAAATCTGTCCAGCGGCTTAGACATGAAAGCGTAACAGACAGACAGACTTTCGCATTTACACGTCACGCATATTTTGACGCCAAGTCCAAAAAAGAGTATCTGATGAGTGTTAAATCTCACGATCCTAGCAGACATGCCTATCTTCCTCTACATTCATTACCCTTTTCATACAAACTCGCCGGTTTTGGAGACTCTTGACACCTCCTTTGGATAACACCCTAGCAATTTGATTGTGGAATGTCAACTTAGGTCTCCCGGGGTACTTACATCCATCCACATTCGCGTTGCATATCTGCTTTGCAAATCTTTCACCTGTCATTCTTTCTACATGACCGAACCAGCGATGCGTATCCTTTTTCATTTTAACACCAACACTTTCTTTGCATATAAATGTTGAATTGCACACGCTGTTCTCGAGTTTGATGCTTATCGATACGTTTACCTATTAATTTTTATTTATATACCTAGATTAAGAGATCTTGGTAACGACGTCCCTTTACGTATTAATGTACCTATTGCAAATGCAAATGTGGAAGATAGCTTGGTTCATTTGTAAGTATAATATATGATAATATTTATCAGCTGCTCGACTTCTGTTAAGCAAGACGTTTATCAGGTATAGTAAATTCAGATCAAGTTGAGTTTGCAAATTATCTGATGTTAGAAGTTGTTTCAATGTAGCGATCACTTGCAATGACTGTTTTATCGTAAAATGTGTAGCTTTTACTAGCAGCGTTTTATTTTATTTCTGTCTGTTATCGTAATTAATTTGGTTTCTTTATTGCCTGTTTACTGTTTCCTTGTGCCAAGCTATGTTCAATACTACAACTATTCACGCAATGCACACAACTACAAGCAATTACTATATAGAAACTAGCTGACCCGGCAGACGTTCTGCTATTTTTGTTTGCTGTGATTCACCCTATTCACTTACGGTTATAAAAATAGATGTTAGCCGATTCTCAGACTTACTCAAAATACTTACAAAATTTCATAAGAATCGGTCAAGACGTTTCGGAGAAGTACGGTAACTAACATTGTGAGATGGGAATTTTATGTATAAGACTAGCTGAGCCGGCAGACTTTGTTCTTTTATTTTTTTCAATGCGATTTTAGTTAAAAAAATTAGGATGAATCTTAGTCTTTAACTAAGTCCTTTGTTACTTGGAGGTATGAAAAATAGATGTTGGCTGATTCTCAGACCTACTCAATATACTCACAAAATTTCAAGAGAATCGGTCAAGCAGTTTCGGGGGAGTACGGTAACTAACATTATGAGACGAGAATTTTATATGTAAGATTAGAAAACTATTTTTCCAATTAGAATATTTACAACTATTAACTGGACTTGGTCAAACCACAGTCGAAAGGTTGCACACTCTTGTAGGGTTACTCTTGGATCTCTATTTCATGCGATTTGGAAATTGGAATCGAACTTATGTCAATTTGTACTCATGAACATAATGCAAGCATAATCATTTGCATTTACTTATAAATAGCAGCCCCTTTCAACACAGGACACAGGACAAGTTATGTTATTGTACTACATGTAAACCTTTCTCTTAGATCACTCTTTTATTAAAAAAAAAAAAGACTAAATCCCGTTGCGTTATTTTAAAGATCTAAGCATAGATAGGGACATACATCGGAAAGCATCGATTTGTTTTATACTACGTAGTGACAAAAAATAATTTATTGAAGGATTCACTTTAATTTTTTTGGAACAAAATGTTAATGATTCGCTAGTATCCAAGAATAGAAATTGACACAAATCCTAATCCAATTTCCAATTTGTATGAAATCTAGATTCAAGAGTAAGCTTACTGGAGTGGCACAGAAGATCTTTCTTTTCCCCTCAAACATTTTAGTTAAATATTAATAATTATAAATGTGAACTAAGTGCAACAACTGACTTGTATTTAAATATTGTGTTGTCTAAATAGGTACGAGTAGGTATTTAATAAAATTTAGTATTTGCAAAGGGAATAAATAATGCAAAAACACGTTTTTTTAAATATAAAAGAAATTTTAATATTGTTTAACATATGATTGAAAAATTGATACAAAAGTAATAAGGGTCGAACATACAACCTCCGCCTTTTTTAAAAACGGTAAAAAAGATAAAGTATAATATGCGAATCTTATAATAATAAATGATCAGCGTTACCTATGAACATAAATAATAACAGGTGCTTGAGGATGCAGCACCAACTTCAATGGTACTGTCTTCGTAAAGGGTTCCTAGATCTTCTTAGGTAAATAGTTTTTTTTTTAATTAATTAAATAAATTTCTATAAATTTTAAAGAAAGAAAAAATTTCGCCCCAAGCAGGATTTGAACCTGTAACCTTTCGTCTCAAGCCGACGAATGCTCTAACCAATTGAGCTACTGAGGATTCAAGTCCCGTGGCGAAATTTTTAATTCCTTTCTAACCCGTTAACGCGGGTAGTTATGTCCTATAGATACACAATTCTGAGTACCCACCAAATGAGTTCATCATTACAGATGAAATTCACATTTTAGAATGGCCATAACTTTCGTTTTTCGCAACGTATTTTTATTTTTTAGCACTTGCCCTGTGCTTGGGATAAATTTCTATAAATTTAATTAATTAAATAAAGGCAATTAAAAAAAATAAAGAAGCAAATACATTTAAACAGAAAGATATTAGTGAAGTTCGCTTAATTTTCATGTTTACTAAAAAAAGGACAATAGCTAGTACAGCAATTACCTTATATATATTTCGTAACTTTAAACTCTCTTTTCATTCACGACAGTTCGTAATAAAATTAAAGAAAATTTCAGTTCTAATAAATATCAATACGTTTAAAAATAACCAAAATTTTATCACTGAGAAAGCTAATCGATAGATTACTTTTTTGTTATATTTCTCAGAGATATAGTTTTATCTTGACATAAAGCAAATAATAAAATATGGACATGTGAATTTTCGCATAGGTTATCTTTTCGTACTTTTGTATCTATGACGAAATATCGACATTTTGTGTCATCTTCACGCTAAGTCCTTTACAGGTAAGCTAAAGAGTATCGAGCTCCAATAGCGAATGGTTACGATTCTTGTAGACATGACTAGCCTTCTCCACATTCATTACTCTTTTTATACAAACACGCCATTCTCGTAAGGTCTTCTTTGAATAATTGTGGAATGTCCATATAGGTCTTCATTCATTCACATTCGTATATTATCTGTTTCATATTCATCTTTTATCAAAATGGCTGCGATCGTTTTTCACGACTTACTTTGCCAATGTCTAATTAGTTATTATTAATTCTTATACATTCATTAGTGACTATGTACAAAGTCATGTCAGGCCAGGGTCTTGAGTAAAGCGGTGGCTCCGTTACTAAAGCTCATCTAGTGAGAATTGACGGCAGCGAGGAAATAGACGATACACTAATTTCTTAATGACTATTTCATTTGTGCACTTTCACTGACCAAAATTAATCTAGTTCCTACCTAAATTAACCAGTTTCACTCAATATAAATACGAAATTCAATAATAATGAAAAAGTTACGACCACCTTCATTCACGATGGCGCCAAAACTCCCAAACATCTGTTTTGTCAATCTTTCATTTGTCAGAGATCTGGGTTCGATTAGTTCTTCGTTAGTCTCGCTAAAACTCGAGAAGATCTGAACCGATTTGGCTAATTTTGGTTTTGTATTATTCGTTCAAGTCCGGGGAAGGTTCAAAAAATAAAATTCAGGTAAAAAGTTCTAGGAAAACAAAAACATTTTAATTTTTCCAAAACAAACTGGACGGGTACAACGAAGTTCACCGGGACAGCTAGTTTTCAAATAAAGTAACGTTACCCGGGATTGAATATGTGCCTGGTTGGTGCTAGGATTTTCATCTGCTTTTTTTACTTAAAAAAACAAGGGATAGCTTAAGTAATCTAAATAAATAACCGAAAATCATGTAAACGGCGCTTACAGAGGACAAAGTACTCAAAACTATCCGATAAAAATATTACTTATCACGCTGCATTTAATTGCAAGAACCAAACTTAAAGTCCAAGCTGCTCCCACGTAACTTTATTAATTTTCTCAACATTTTAACACAAAAACTGTAACACTCAGATGAAACAATGCCTTTGTTCATTAATTAGATCGATACATATATGGAATAAATATTACTAAAAGCAATTATGGCGGCAATATCAAAATCAAGAAGTCTGATTCAGCGCAGATATTATAGATTAATTAAGCTTTTTATAGCCAGCGACCACGGTCAAACCTACGTGACCAAGGCGAAAGCGTAGTAGGAGCGACTAACGCGCGGTACACATTGCCATGGTGAATTTAAGGTCGAATATAAGGCGCCTTTTAAACGGCGCGACCAATGCGGGACGCGCGCTTGGTCATAAAAAAAACAAACTCTGCTCATAGTAGGTAAAAATATAAGGCATACATTTGTGTGACGAATATACGTCTAATAGAATAATACATCTAATAAGTATACGTATCTGGGTCTGAACATTTTTTTTATGATATTGGAAGGCAAACAAGCAGATGGATTTCCTGATGGTAAGAAATTCACGCAACCTATGGACACCAAAGGTGGTAATGGTGCGTTGCCAACCTGAGGTTAGGATGTTAGGCCTCGAGCAAAAGTAAGTTTACCGGCTACCTTACCCTCCGAACCGGAACACGTCATGACGTTATAGCGGCAGGAATAGGTAAGACGGTGGTACCAATCCGGGCGAGTCGCTGCTAAACTCTACCACTTAGTCAGATGTCACGGTGTTAGTGACGGTAAGCCTAAGCTCGCCGCTTACGAGGTGCCTAGCTAATCTACAAAGGAGCCCGGACCAACACAGGGAAAATTAATGAAATTTATTACAGCTAGTATTTTTATATCTATTTATAAGTATCGTTGACTAACCTTTGCGGTAAACATATAATATTGATCTATATGATCTATATTATATGTTTAAGGGTTAAGTTAACTTTATGGTAAGATTAATTTGTGTAATTTGTTCAGAAACATTTTTATTATTTATAAAGTAAGTAAGCTTCATGTCTTCAGTCCCTCCCGCTTGACGCTGAGGTTTGGCCGAAACTTTAAAGTATTTTTTGCCATTAGGACTGATTAGAGATGTCCAACTCTTCCATTTTAGTTCTAGTTATCACCGTGTTGGTCTAGATCTTCTTTACAGAATAGATCATACCCCTGAGTAAGAGGTCCAGCATATTTTACATTCGTCATGAGCAACAAGAGCACTGGTTGTGAGGTGTGTTGCAGAATCTTCACCGGGTAGGGATCCACGGCCTTACCTATTTCTACCGCCATAAATTTTTTTCCGCCGGTTTTGAGCATATTCGGTAGACTTAAAAAGCAGGCTTAGCTCTGCATCATCATGTTCTGATGGTATTCACGATGGAATCATTAATTTATATTAGAAAATCACTTCACACTTATTTCTTACACACTTATAGCGGTCCCGCGATAGACTTGACTTAATATAACATACTCACACATTATCTCTCTCTCTCTCTCTCTCTCTCTCTCTCTCTCAAAAACACACACACACACACACACGCACGCACACACACACATAGAGAGAAAATCTTCAAACTTGTAACATTCCTCTTTTACCGTTAGGGATAAAAGCGAAATAAATGTTCGAATACAAGTATCTTCAATATTACGGCCTATATGATATTCCCCAAAGCACCTAGACTACACTAATCCATTAGGCTAACATGAAAAGTTAATATAGCTGCCAATAAAACAGGTAGACCAGCGTCCCCATGTTAGGGTGCAGCCCTGCACTTAGCTACGCGTACATTGCGAGATGGTTATCATTGATTCATGACATATCACAGACTAGAACAGGACCATAAATACATTGGTCTAGACTTATATGTATTGGGTTCACATTTTGCCCGTTAACAATTTTCTGAAAACTGTCACAATATCTTTTATTACTTTTTATAAATCAATAGAAACGAACTAATATACGGTTCTTTTGATTATGAGACAATAGTGGCCCATATTGATTCTGGAATGGTTCGTCGCTGTCCTATCTTAGCATGTTTGCAACTTGACAGGCTATCCTAATACCTAGTGCGGAACACAACAGTGGCAAACATTGAAATTATTGCAGCAGGCGTACAGGAATTGGCAGGCATGACTGGAATTATCTTGCAACACTGCCATAATTTTACTTCGTTATTACTTCTTCTTTCTTTTACAGTTTGAATGTTTCTCCAACCAATGGCGTTATAATACTGACGTCATTTCACGATAAACTAAATGAAACCTATATTTTCCATAAAATACATCCCTAAAAATATACCTACCGACGATAGCTGTTTGCAAGACGTGAGATTAATTAAAAAAATCAAGCTAAAATGTGCATTTTTTGGAATGTTTTAGAAGTCATTTTGCACGAATTTCTTTTTCATCAGTATAAAAGTACTATAATTTTTGTGGTTAAATAGAATATTCGTTTAATCGAATTTGCCAATCGCGCCTGTGTCCTCACTATGAGCTAGCATGAAGATATATCGGCCGGCGAAACGAAAATCACGGTATGAAATGCGGCGACAACATACAGTGGTTTTATTGTAACTCCGTCTTACGAATTTTCGATCCGGCCTCTGGTCCTGAGGCAAGTTTAACATTTTTTACCAATCACAAAAATTGCACAACTCGAAGAAGTCATTATTTGACGAAAGCCGCGTGCGTAAGCTAGTAACCTACTACAATTGCCTACTTTAACGTGGGTTTAGTATCGTACTAAAATCTTGCGCAAGTAGCACTATTTCCAAAATTACAACACACATCAATATTGTGATATATTGACTGATCTATGCCTTTGATGTGAAACATCACAAAATTGGCATCAAAACATTAAAGTTCATCGACTTGGCCTGATTACTGCGCTTTTGGTATAAAGAATACACCATAAAACATTTATAAATCTATACAGGAAAACATAAACGCTGCGATGGCAACATTTATGTAAATTACTTCCGCCCAGATTTTGCTAAGATTTACGTTCCAACGTCAACAGCAATTAAATTCGGACAACGGAGTTTCGGTCGGAATAAATTATTCATAGTTAAGCCGTTACCTTAGTTGACATGGCATCTGCAATCCCCTTTATTAATTACAAATCTGTCTAAACAAATTTTGTAATAGTTAATCATATTTCGCTGATGATTAAAATTAATATTTACCAATTAACAATATTTAACGAATACAGCTGAGTTGAAAATTTCGTTCATTTGACCTAAAGAGTGTCATATTATAATCTTGCAGCCTTACTAATAAAATGCTTACTTTAGTACAAATACAAGAGTACGAGTACAATCAATGAATAAGAAAAACGTTTTTGAATAGATTTGACAAGAGTTACGACATAATCTTGACGTACAGCGTAAATAGTTATACAGACCTCTGAAGTTTATTGGTAAATGTGTAAGCTTTGTGTAAATCTTACACATCCTTTATACGCTGTTTAACTATAGACTTGTTAAATGCGTGTGTAACAAATTTTTATTAGTAAGGCTGTTAATGTATAAATTACGGGTCACGTTGTTTGTCTGCGATGGACACGTAAACTACTTAACCGATTCTAATCAAATTTGTAGACGGTGTGCTTTATGATCCAACTTAAAGGATAGAATAGCTTACATTTCAATTTATAGTTGTAATATTATTTGAATATAACAAAAAAATTACAAACAGCAACGCGTGGGCGGGTCTGATTACTTAAACATTCAATAAAATTAACTGAAAACCTAAAAAATGTATCAAAATCTGTCAATTAGCAGATAAAGTATATTCAATTGGAGTAAATATTACAAAAAAAAGATTTCATTTAGGTCACCGATAGAGTTGCCAGTGTATGGTAAGTGTTTACTATTTTACTGACGCGTTAACGTAAGTGCTTGCTACTGTTGTGATAATCTCTAGTGATTAAGAGGTTTAATACTCCATCCCGAACAAACCACATTTGCCAATAAATAACAGATATAGGGTCTATAGGCTTCTATTTCTTGTCAGAAGGAAATCTTATTACATACTCACTTATTACATACATAAACACGTATCTTCACGCCAAGTTCCTTACAGGGTAGGTAAATTATCGAGTGCCAAATTCCATGATCTTTGAACTTGCAAAACAGTCTAGCTCCTTCCACATTCATAACCCAAGCACCATCTTATTTTACAATCCGTAATTTAGAAACAAAGACAACTTCGCTAACGTATTTTTATTTTAGCACTTGCCCTGTGCTTGGGATGAATTTTCTATAAATTTTAAAGAAAGAAAAATTTCGCCCCAGACAGGATTTGAACCTGTAACCTTTCGTCTCAAGCCGACGAATGCTCTAACCAATTGAGCTACTGAGGATTCAAGTCCCGTGGCGAAATTTTTAATTCCTTTCTAACCCGTTACAGGGTAGTTATGTCCTATAGATACACAATTCTGAGTACCCACCAAATGAGTTCATCATTACAGATGAAATTCACATTTTAGAATGGCCATAACTTTCGTTTCTCGCATCGTATTTTTATTTTAGCACTTGCCCTGTGCTTGGGATATATTTTCTATAAATTTTAAAGAAAGAAAAAATTTCGCCCCATTTTTTCTTTAAAATTTTAATTTTTCTTTAAAATTTATAGAAAACTTCGCTAAACCTTGATATCGAATCTGGACCAAAAGGATATTTAGATTTTAAAACAGCATTAAACTTCTCTGTGTTATAGTTAAAAATATATGCCTATGGGTTTGACTACTCGTACGAGCACATATTCTCTGGAGCATGAAATTTCATCCGTTAATGTATTCAGTTAGCCCATGAACAAATAAAACTAGCCATGTTTGTTTCAACATTATTTTATTTTGAGCATTTGGATTTTATTATATTCACCGCCTCGTTGGTTGAGTGGCTAGCATACATACCTAACTACAATGACCAACCGCTTTCGTTCGACCCCCGACGGGGGCAGGCATTTGTGTGATGAACATTTAAATGTCTGCATTTCCGGATCTGGGTGTTTATTAAATTTATTCTGGCATCTATTTAAGTATTTCTATGTATTAGTGTCGTTGAATAACACCCATAATACAAGCATATAATATGCTTACTTTGGGGTTAGATTCAATTTGCGTACTTTGTCCAGGGTATATTTATTTATATATTTACTAATAATTTGGAACTAGATGTCGCCCGCGGATGTGCTCGCGTATTTAATGTATTTGGCTTTCCCGTGGGATTCTGATTAGGTATCGGAATAAATAGTGGCATTAAACACTTGACAGCTACATCCAAATATCTATACACAAAAATGTGAAATTGCTTCATTGCGACGTACAACAAGAACAAAAAGCTTTTACGATTATATACATATATAAAAAAATCAATGCTACTTTTCGTTGTAATTTTATAACTCAAGAACGGGCTCATCTATCCAAACCAAATGTTCAGGCTTTGTTCGGACTATTTAGTAGATAGTTTATGTGAAGTTTGCGTAAAATCGGTCAAGTGGTTCTTCATTTATCACACTTTGAAACAAGCAAATTCAAAAATGGCGGATCATTTTGTTAATAGGTCTTTTTCAGTCAAATTCAAACTTTTTCAGATGACAGCACAATCCTCGCTGTCATGTTGAAACTTTTTTCAGTTGCTTTTTTCTTATTTTCTTTTTTTGTGTTATGTCATTCATACGGTCATATATCAAAGCGTAAAGTAGCTCTCCATAAAGGAATCATATACGTAGCGAAGCACGTACCGGGCTAGATAGATCAGATTTAGTTCAGATAGATTAAACTTAAGAAAAGCTATACCGAATTTAGTAGGTAAGCTTTACGGAAAAATCTACTCATGTCGAAAGGTATGGGTACTTACGATGTCAAGTATATTATTTTTATGTTGTCTAATTCTTTTGGCGAAATTAGCTAATACTACTCCTTATTCTTATGATTTCTGTGATTATTCTTTTTTTTTTTTTTTTAATATTATTATTAAACCTTTGGTATGTTTAGTCTCTTTACCTATTGAATCTATGTTTATATCACGTTTACAAAAAGTTTGTCTGATAGAGATTGCTTTGTTTGAAGATAAGGCCGCCTCAGTGTACTGCAAACTATACACTTATTTAATACAAATTTGTATTTACTTTGTTGTTAGTTATATTGTGCACAAACTTTTCATTCATTCATTCGTATCTAGTCAAGAGATGAAACGTTGAAGGAACAAAGCCTCAATTGCACTGGAGATTGTCATGCGATGTAGGCAAGTAATTGGTTCTTTAGCCTACAAATTTTGTCTTCAATTTAAAAAAAAGTATCTTCATGCCCATATCCCCGAAGATGTAGGCAGAGGCACAAGCACCCACGACTAGCCGAAGACGCTAATTAGATCAGATTTTTTTGAAATTAAACTTCCTTACCGACTTATAGTACTACTATTTCTATTACTATTATCTATTACTACTAAATTCAAGCGAAATTATTAATTATATAATAACATCTCTATATAGATATCTTTAAAATACATTCGGATTTCCGAAGCTTGACGAATATAGCCGAAGCGCACAATTTAAATAGTACTACTATACCTATGAGGAATTTGTCGTCACATCTCTTTGCTACGTTCATTAATCATTTAGTAACACTCTATAAGAAACACTGTATGTTATCGCCGAATTCCATACTGCATTTTTGGTAATTTTTTGTCGGTAGTAGGCATATTGAAAATTTCACGAGGTGCTTGCATCTCATGCAACGCACGATGTACAAAGTTTTTTTGGAAGTGAAACACACAAAAATGTGTAATCGAAAAGATAACTCCTTTTTTAATCAGTAGACAATAAAAGCTTAACAGAGAGATAGCATATCAGTATACTTTTTTTATTTCTCACAACAAAAATGTAGAGGTCACAGGTGCCAGGTGTTATGTGGCATCTAAAAGCTATTATGACCAGATAAAATTCTCAGCAGAGTGCTAAAGACCATTCTCTACTCACCTGCCGTAGCAATTAATTAAAAACTATCTGATATCTCAAAAAAGTGAGTATAATTGCTTTAAATGGTCTCAAAAGTGTTTCAGAACAGTAATTAAATTATCATACGTCCGGTACAATATATTTTATATCATAAATGATTTATTGTGGCAACACTAATAACATCCGATAATGTAATAGAGTAATATCGAAAGTGTTGCATCAAAGCTGTTACTATAATAACTTTAAATTACTAAAGTGATAGAATAAACATGAAATTGCTTTTTAATAAACGCCCTCTGCGCCGATGTGCCCGAAACCCGTTATTAGTATCTTCGGTTTTATTATGTTATGGTCAGTTACTCCTGACAACATAACTGCTGTAATCCAGCTGATTTACAACACGCTGCTTAAAAATGCGTAGGTTTTTGCCAAAAAAAAGCAACAAACCTTAAATGTAGTCATTTACTAAAGCTTTCTTTTTTCTTGTCTTTCTCTTGTCTGTAAAAAGTTATTCGAAAAAAAATTTATTTTCAACTTATTCAAAATCTTCACGCTACATATAACTAGGACTACGACTAGCCAACTACCACTACAATTAGCCATGGATACTGCATAGTCCCGCAATGTGATAGGTGTGGCAAACCTATCTCCAATACGGCATTTATCCAATCCCAGGCAACGTTATTTTTATTAGAAGCTAGCTCTCCCGGCGAACTTCGTTCCACCCTGTTCTGTTTGTATAGAAGACTAAAAATGTTATTTTTTTTGTTTCCTCTAAGTTTTTCTTTTTTACTATCTTTTAAACCTTCACTGGACTTCCACAAAAACATTTAAAACCAAAAGCTGCTTACCAGTTTTAGCGAGACTAACGAACAGCAATTGATTTTATACATTTTTATGGGTATAAAATATACATATAAATCTTCCTCTTCAATCACTTCATCTATTAAAAAAACCGCATTAAAATCCGTTACGCAGTTTTAAAGATTTAAGGATACAAAAGGACATAGAGACAGACGAAGCGACTCTGTTTTATACTATTTAGTGATCAGTGATATTTCAAAAGAAAAACATTTTAAGTTGCCGACCCGGAAAGTCAATCCCAGACTCCATGTAGTCTACGCTGAAAATGGACCGTCAGACCAAAGAGGTGGCCACTTGACTGCTTTTATGACAATATTGCGATATCATAAATATTTAAGACTTAACATATACATAATCTACCGCCTCGTTGGTCGAGTAGCTAACGTACACTCCTAACTAACTACACTGATCAACCGCGAAGCTCGGGTTCGATTCCCAACGGGGGCAGCCATTTGTTTGATGAACATTTAGGTGTATGCGTTTCCAGGTCTGGGTGTTTATTAAATTTATTCTGGTATCTATTTACGTATTTCTATGTATTAGTATCGTTGACTAACACCCATAACACAAGCATATAATTTGCTTACTTAGGGATTACATTCAATTTGTGTAATTTGTCCAGGTATATTTATTGTTATTATATCAAAGATCAATTTTATTCGCTTCACTCTAATCTAAATAGCAACTTTTATATGTTACCTATTAAGGATTTGTTCTCCAAAAACCAGGATAATCAGAACAATGTATACCAAGAATGTTAAAGCACGTGGATTTTTGCCAAAAGATATTTGAAGTACGTAAAGACAGCGACAGTTATAAATCACCCTGTTTTAATTTCGCTGAATGCTAAGATATTTCGGAGTCGTGGCAGAATTTCTTCCTTATTTGGCACCCTTCAACGTCATAAAACATTTGCTATGACACTTGCGTAACTGTCGAAGTTATTCGTTCCGTTCTACTTAATTTGCCTATGATATCCTATACGTGTTTATATC
Organism: Calephelis virginiensis; assembly: GCA_002245475.1. Taxonomy (NCBI): domain Eukaryota; kingdom Metazoa; phylum Arthropoda; class Insecta; order Lepidoptera; family Riodinidae; genus Calephelis; species Calephelis virginiensis. Next base: position 58,585 of record NJDC01001543.1, read on the forward strand.
ACATGAATTTAACCAACTCAAAAAAGAGAATGTCATCAATATGACTAAGTTATTTTAATTTTTTGTGTTTTATTACTTGATTACTTGGTCAATAGCCAACCGATTTTGATGGTCATTTTTAGAAAGACAGGTAGTTTAACAAGGCCTATTCATTTTATCATGATCCAACTTGTGAGTTTTTGATGAGATGGTCAAAAAATTATGTGAAAATTTATGTAGTACTAGCGGCCTGTTCCGGCCTTACTCGAATGGTAATTTTTTTTATCATAAATTGAGATGTAAGCTATCCTATCTTTCAAGTTGGATCAAACTGCACCCGGAGTGCAAATTTAACTGAAATCGGTTATGTAGTTTAGGAGTCCATCGCGGACAAACAACATGACACGTAATTTATATACATATATTAAGATATATTAAATAACTATTAGAAGGGTGTTGATAAAATTTTTGTATGACCATTTCGGAATAATTCGCTATTTTAAACGTCAAGTAAGTATCTACCCAAGGATTTATTCAGGGGTTCTTTTAGGTCAAGCACGTACCCAGGATATTTTTTTCGGCACAATAAACCTTACATATTGGCCATAGGCCAGAGGTTACACTTTCGAGGGGGGTCCAGCCCCCCTGGATCACCACCCCGTGGCACGTGTTTGTGGTATTTAATAAAACTAGTGGTCGAAATTCGACCATAATAAATTTTCATATCTAGTTGATAAGAACGCCATCTTCATTTCTCAAGACCGAAGAATTTGGAAACAAAGTAATTTGTTTCCAAATTGTGTGGTGCGCCATCTGTGATCTTCTATCGTTATCATCAATTTATTTCTTTGTGTGTGTTAAATGCATGGTAGTGTGGGTAATGTTTCATTTATTGATTTAATGTACTTTATAAGCATTATTACTGAAAAATATTAGTGTTCTGTACTTCTCCTACACTTAAACTATAAGTGTGCCAAATTTTATGCTCCTCCGTCAGCGCAATTTTCGTAAAAAGGGGTCCAAAGTTTTTGCTTCACGTATTAATATATAGATAGTGGCAGTCGGTTTTTATAGTCAATTAAACAAAGTAATAAATTGGTATACGTAGTTAATTAAGACTTTATTTAGACCTATACTTGTGAGGTTGAAATCATGTCGATGTCACTATGTAATAGCTGACCGCTGACGTAATTAAATGACAATCATACTGGTATAATATAATTGAATTTATCGTGTTTAGCGTAAAATTATGGCGTAGAGAGAGTAGAGTATTTTTTTTGTAGTATAGCCGTAGGGCTAAGTATAAAAATTACTGAAAGAAAACTACATAAGAAACATCTTCTTAATCTTCGAAAAAAAAATCTGGCACTCCTGTTTTTTTTATGTATGTCAATCGATTTTTACGTCTTTTCTCAATCGAAGTTAAAAAATATTTTTGTGTTTACAAAATTAATGGCAAATCGAGGAAAATACTTATTTATGTCTAAGTAAATGACCTACATATTAAAATCGATAGTACTAGCGATAGTTGGTTAATATGTTAAAATTATTCAACTTGATAAATGTGAATGAAGCCTGCCTGTTGTTTTATATCTTTGATTAAGTATTGAAGTAACATTCATTCATTCATTTGAAGTGATAGAAACAATAATAGTTCGTGTAAGCTAAATTGAGAGTGATAAATGATAATTGTTTATATTAGTCTCTACTGGTCGCGGTCCGGCGTCGAACTTGACTTCTTGAGGTGCTGGTTTCGATTTCCGGGTCGACAACAAAAAAAAATTAAAATGTATCTTTTCAATTTTCTAATAAAAAACATTTTTACGCGGGATTGGATATCATGTGCCCAGTTGTCGATAGGCTTGCCACCTATCACATTGTGGGACTTAGTGTCGTCGGCTACTAGTGAATGCCCTGGGTGTGGATCTGTCTACCTCTTTGGGGTCATATCCCCAAAGAGGTAGACAGAGGTAGCTTTAATCAAGCTCCAGATTGATTCCTGAAGGGGGCAAGCATAGAATGTAAGCACTGTATTACTTTAATACTTTGTTCAAATATGTCTTTGTATCAGCATCTTTTAATAAAACCGTTACACTAATCTTATTAATATGACTAATGCAAAAGTTTTTATGTATGTTTTTACTCCGTTTTTCATGAAATTGGACACACACATCGACAGTCACATATTCATCGGATAGGTATTATCACGAAAAAATGTTCCTGTAGGAGCATTAACCATGCGAGCAACGCCGCGGTCAACATCTAGAATTATAAATGCGAAAGTTGGTAGGAATGGATAGATATTTGTTACTTCTTTCACGCAAAAAGAACGGATTCAGATTAAACATTACGGAAATATAGTTAACACATCGGAATAGCACATAGGATACAATTTATATCATACTAGCAGTCTCACGTAGCTTCGCCTGCACAACTTGGCTTCTACTGCACCGATTTTGATGAAACAAAGTCTATGTCACTCAGGGATAATGTAGCATTCTAAAGGTGAAAGAATTTTTGAAATCGGTTCACTAGTTTTGGAGCCTACTCATTTCAAATAAACAAAAAATCAAACCTTTCCTCTTTATAATATTAACAAAGACATAATATAGTTTGATACGCAGGCAAAGTCGGGAGTGTAAGTAAGTATGAAATAAATTGCTTACTTCAGGATTACTAACGGTGAAATAACTACCAATCATACAAAAAATGATTTTATGATTAGCACAGGTAACTAAAAAGCTTCAAACTAAGTAATTTACGACGTTGTTAATGTTTGCCAGAGCCCTGATTTCAGCTAGGAAGGGCTTTTTATGGTCCTCATACAACGCCAATAAAAAAATTCAATTATTAAAGCAGCCGGTTCACCTCTTGTGCACTATATTATGGTGACATTTATATTGTACAAGGCATTAAAATGTGACAAGCAACATGTTAAATTAATGATCTAAGACCCAAATTAGAGATGACTTCGTCCATCTGTTTAAAGGATGAAAAATAAAAAATAAGAGTTTTGATCATTCATTTCAATACAGATAAGTTCGAACTTCGTACTTTTATTTCATTTACTTTTATGTTCTTAAAATATTGAATTTTATTGATTTTGAAACGTTGAACTGTCCATTTATTATACTAGACGATATTAAAGAGATAAGAAAATATTAGTGGTTTAACTATGCACGTATGTACTAAAAAATTTTTGATTTTAATCCTATTCAAATTATAAATGTGAAAGCTTATAAGAATGGAACGATATTTGTTACTCTTTCACGTTCAAACTATTGAACGGATTTAGATGAAATTTTACAGGAAGCATATAATATATCAGAATAGCTTAAAAGCTGTAATGTGAAAATAAAATGATACGCTTACAAACTAATAACAAAAAATTGAAAAAAAAACACTAGTTTGTATGAAACTTAAAATCAACATTATCAAGATATTTTATATTGAGTTTGATATGCAATAATTTTCATTCATAAAACAGATAGAGAAAGATAGTTTCTAATTCGTGTCTCTTACTATTATGCATGCTGTAGTATTTCTTTTTTTATCAGGTAAAGAGAACACTAACAAATTACCACTTTAAGAGATAGTCGCGGCCTGTTATCTCCGCTGCGCCCACACGGGTCCAAGTTTTACTACCTCCTATTATCTTTTACCACTTTGACTACGCTGAAATAGAGTGAACTCACGCCTGTTTTATTGACTGTTTGAGATTCCCAATAACATCTCGTTTGAGCGTATTATTACACTATTAATCAAGACAAAGAGAAAGCCAGTTTACTACTACGGTTTAGTGCTTTTGATATGGTTTTGTATATTCCTACCTGAGTATAATAAAATCAGTGTGTTCTGTACAATGAATTTGCGTTTTAACCGAGTGGAATATAGCAGGAGGTTATATTTTTGAGTAATTCTTTTTTTATGTATGTTTATCGATTCGTCAGTCGTTTGTGAACCAATTGCAAAAATTCTTTTTACATTTGAAAGAGCGTTGAGGTAGTCTAGAGATGATGATGAAAATTGGAATCATAGCAAAATCCGGAGAATACTCCATTATTATAATCTTAGATGGCATAACTATTGGAATTGAAGTCGGTATTTTGCAGTTTTTCTGAGCAAATTTTTTATGTCTATTTTTTTTAAACATGATTGATATTAGGTCTATTGATAAAGTTTTTTGAAGTTGTTTTGGATGCTAATTTAAATATGTGACAAAGTTTTGAGTTGTTATGTTTATTACGACTCATCTATGGCTAGTCGTGAAGTCCTAGTTGCACCTCTGTCTATTTCTTTTTATTAAGTATTACATAAATAAAAAGTGTCTTCACGCCCATATTCCTGAAGAGGTAGGCAGAGGTACAACTAAGGTACCCACGACTAGCCGAAGACACTAAGTCCCACAATGTGATAGGTGGCAAGCCTATCGCCAACAGGCCCATTTCCAATCCCGACCAACATTTTGTGTTGGCCGACCCGGGATTCGAACCCGGGACCTCATGCAGTCAAGTCCAACACCCGGACCGCTAGACTACAGAAGCGATCCACAGTATTACATAAATAACATACCAAAAATCATTGTTTTCTAATAAACAAAACCAAGATCCAATACTACAAAGTGTATCGACGAATAAACTATTTTTAGTTACTTTACTAAGAAGGTAACGAGTCTCAGAAATAATTTCCAGTTGATTCGACATGAACATTGACGTAGGCAGTCCTGTCTTCGCGTCAGCTCCTGCTAGCGTGGCTATTTCTAAACCGTATCACGTCGCGCTCACTTGCCGGATCGCTGAGTGCTTTGATGTTACATTCTCCTTTTTGCGAACGACATTTCAGCCAGCACTCAAGACAGCTAACTGAATTCTTTCGGGAAACAAACTTTAGAGATTCTTATTGGTATTGTTTAGTTTAATGATGCATTGCTTAATTTATATTCGGATATCAGATACATGTTTCAATTTAACAAAAAGTCGGGGAAGTTTTTATTTGACGTGTGTTTACTTTTTTCTAACCACCAAAAAATAGATTCTACAAAATAATTTGCATTTGTTTTTTTTTATTGAAAATAGTATAACCCAGAGCACGAATTTATGACTCAAGAGTCTTAAATTCTATGACTTTATGACACTAGACATTTCGTAAGAAATCTTTCCAGTTCCGACCAGTAAACAGTGCTAAACATATTTGTCTTTGACATTATTTTCACTGTTTGACCTTAATTGACTAAAAAATGATTTTATTTGGAAAACATTTGGAGCCTGGGAGTCTACCCTCCTTAGTTGCTCAGAGGTTCCCAGACCTCTTAATCCAGTCTAAAAAACTAGCATACAAATTTGCAGCGATTGGTCAGTTATCCTTAAACATATTTAATTGTGTACTTGACGGCGTAAAATTTTATTTTAAGCCTGTTTTTTTGCAATTTCATTAAGTCTATATTGTATGCAAACAAGCATGGGTGGTAAAAGCACGTTGTACCTATAGACACATAAATGTTAGCGTTGCGTAGCCAATTATGTATGAGATAATTCCGTTATCAGACGATGAGGTCATCCTCGTCATTCTAGCGTTGCTCCTGGGAGTTACTTACATTTGGGCGCGGGAAGCCAGAGTTTACTTTGTAAAGTTTTCTCTTAAGTTTAAGTTGTCGTCGGCATTGGTAACAATGGATTCAGTGAGCATACTTATCTGATCAAATGAGTCCAAATTTTAAGAAAAGCGGAAAAAAGTCCCTAATCTGATTCGAAATCTTCTTGTTGTTCTTCTTTTTCTCTTTCTTCTTCAATGCAATGATTCGTAATTCTATTTGTTTATAAATGTATTTTGAACAACTTAACTGATTTCAGCTAGTTGGGAATGTCCACGGAATGTCCAGATTGAACGGACTATACCTACCCACTTCGAACAACCAAAAAAGTTGATAGGTGTCAAGGGACATACGGATGGAACGAAGTTCTCTCTCCCCCCCTCTCTCTCTCTCAATTTATATCAATCTCTAGTAATCTCTATTTTTATTTCTCCCATAGAGAGAGACAGACAGAGAAACATGGAAAAAAATAAAAAAAAAATTAAAAATAAAAAAAAATAAAAAACCAGTAAAAAAAAAACAAACATGCGCAATCCGCAAAGCTTACAATAGTATAGCAAAATCTGTCGTGATAACTTTTCGTAAGAATTTTTTCCTCTATCCTCCTTTCACAACGCGCAATAAGGAACTTCGTTCCAATATTGAAAAATTCTTAATAAATGAAAATATGTATATGATATCTGTGACGATTTTAAACATATTTGTAAATATCGATAATTTTCACGTCATAGTAACTAATGAAATTCAGACTCTCATTTTGTTGAGTAATTTTGACAAGATATTAAATTCCTGTGATCCTTGGGCATAAACGAAACACAAAGCTCCAATAAGCTTTATCTCATGATTTTTATCACCTGAAAATGAAAAAATCGTTGAGTGAATTTTCAAACCAAAAAATTTAGTAAATTTTGTTAATTCTGATTAAAATTACCGTTCCTTATTTCTAAAGACAAACAAGGTCCTAACAACATGGACAATGGACTTATAAACTGCAATTATTGTTTAAATGTTCCGATCAAAATTGCCGTTTCGGAAATAATTAAACGTTTGACGTTATCCCAGTTCCGAATTACGAGTTCCCCGAGGTGCGGCGGTGAGGAACGGTAATGACTCGTTAAAGTTGATGAGAAACGCCTCGGTGCTCCGAACGCCTCAACCACCTGATTTACCTTTTCAAAGCAAGCGTGGATCCTTTGCCACAACTGCATATTATTTTGCAGCAATTCCCATAACTGCTGCTATATCATGAGCTAGTTTGTTATTCGGTTTTTGTAATTTGAGATTTTTTTTATCTTCAGTACATGTTTGGGAGTTTTGGCGCCATCGAGAGAAAAATAGTCGAAGTTTTTTCATAATTAATGAATTTCGGGTTTATATTGAGTGAAATTAGTCAATTTTGGTGGCATTTTGTACATTTTTGTTCAGTGAAAGTGCATAAATGAAATAATCATGAAAAAATTACCGTATCGTATTTTCTCGTTGCCGCCAAATCTCACTATATGAGCTTGAGTAATGAGGCCACCGCTTTACCCAAGACCCTGACATGACTTATGACGACTTATGAGTATATATAATTAAATCCCGATTTTTGGTAAAGATGCAAATTTCTACTTGACTAATGGCAAAATGCTAACGCGAATGCCAAAACCTAAAGAAAGAATGGAGAATACATGTTTTTTCATTATACCTACATTTTCATTTACTACATTGATAAATTTTATCTGTAAGATTTACATGTTCAATGTTGTTGTTATATGTAATTATAATCATGTGTAATTATTTTATGTACTTAATGTGTTTGTATATAGTGTTTATTAAAAATGGTTTTTATATTTTACATTACATCTTATGTTCCTACATTTATTGTTCTTTTAACATTGCTAATAGATATTTTTTCATAATTCTTTCCACCTTAGTTAGTTATTAAAACTGTTACACTCACGCCCTAATATTAAAAAACGCTATGGTGAAATCTGTGCTCATAATCATTGAAATAAACAAAAAATATTTATTTGCGGAATATGCGTGTTGAAGTGAATACAAAACTATTTAAGTATTTCAATATATTCTACCACATTGTTGTGTGCAAATATTTTAATATTTTGGTATAAAAAATAACTATTTAATCACGTAAGTACATAATGTTTTAATATTCATATAAAAAAATAATTATATATTTTTTACAATTTGAGCTATGAATTATAAACAATTTTAAAATGAAAGATAAAGTTGTATGGTAAGGGTTATTATAAGATTTCAGAATATTTAGAAGACAGAAATGCTTGGGATTAATTGCTCCTCATGCCAATCTCTGCAAATTATTTGTGAATGTAGTAAATTTTTGTAAATTAGATTTATAAGAAAAAAAGACAAGCCCGCTGAGTTTCTTTCGCCGGATCTTCTCAGTGCGTGGCCGCGTTCCGATCCGGTGGTAGTTTTTAGAATTATATAGACGCGTTACAAGAATCTTTATATAGATCTACGTAATAAAAGCTATTTTGAATTTGAATTTGAATTAAAAAAAATACCGTTTCTACCGTACACTACCACCATTGTGCTATACACAAGAACACAAACTCGCCTTTTGCTTAGTAAAAAAGCACTTGGCTTATATTAATAAAAAGAGTCCAAGACGAAGAAAAACTAGTCATTCATGGGCTTTGTTAAAATACCGCCTTAGTGTGTATATCGTTATCTCTCTAAATAAATAAGTTATCTTGGGCATTAGTTGTAGATAAAAACTGTCTCAACTATGTCCTACTATTCAAATGAAGTATTTTGAGGACATCACTGATATATAACTTCTATTGTTATATATTATCTTACATTGTGATCTAATATCCTCTATTTTATTGGTCCTTTAAGCTATTATATCGCAATAAATAGAAACTTAATGTTTAATAAAGCTGATTGTACTTAAGCCTAGTAACAATTAAGCGTTAATTGAGTGTTGATAATGACGACCAACGCATTAATTAACGCATATCAGTAAAGTTATGCTAAATATTCACGCAATTAACTTGTTAATTTAGCATTCGATAAATTAAATTGGACCAATAATTTCTTGAATCATTTGTGTCAGAGAAATAAAACTTTGTAACGTGAACGTGTATACAATGGGCCTTTTTAAATGCTGATTGAGTTATAAATCTAATTGTGAATTGTGACTCTCGTCCTTATTTATAACTTTTTAGGGTTATTTCTATACATAAGGTTAAAAGTATTTTTAAAATCGCCTTTGTGATCTAGCGGTTTAGGTCGGACTTGACTGCATAAGGTCCGGGGGTCGGGCACCAAAAAGAAAATTTGGGTTTTTCAATTTTCTAATAATTGAGATCCCGGGTTAGATCCTCGAGTCGGATAATAGAAAAAATAGAAATTGTGTATTTTCAATTTTCTAATAAAAATAACGCTGCACGATATATGTGCCCGATTGGCTTCCCACCTATTACATTGAAGGCCATAGTGTCTTCGACTAATCGTGGGCTGTGGCTCTATTTACTTCTTTGGTGATATGGGCGTGAAGGTACTTTTTGGCTAATAGTGGGTATTCTGTTGTGCCTTCACTTTAATTTTCAAAAATGTATTTATTTAAAATACTTGCTGTCATAATGTGCTAGAAATAATCTTGATTTGTGTATTTATTTAATGGTATTCAATCCCTGGTCAGGCAAACAAATAAATACGTTTTTTACAATTTTCTTATACAAATTAGCCGGGTTGGGATTTGCGACCTATCACATTGTGAGAATGTGTCTTTGGCTAGTCATGGTTATGCCTCTAAAATTTTAGGGATAAGGGCATGAAGATGCTTTTATTTCAAACATATAACATACTTCTGACAGCATAAGTACTAAATGAGAGACATAAACATATAAAACGAAACAGCTACGAGTATCAGGGAGTGCGAAGTATAAATAAGCCTACCTATTTATTGCGAGCTCATATCACCGAAGTCAGTGACATAATAAATGTCAACGAGATCAAAATATCACAGCTGGCGAGTCCAACGCAAACCGAGGCTTTAGTGATGCTTCTAATTATATCTAACGGCCTCTGCCGTTTACACTGAGACATTAAAATTAACTGCACCGCCCGTTTGATCTTTCCATTAGGACACAACTATAAATAAAAATGGATGCATCGCAATGAGTCAATACTTTAAATAGAGACGTTTCAATACTGGACGTTCTGCACTAGTTTATTGTGTACCTGATTATAAGTACTAGTGGTCACTCATTAATCGAAATTCGACCATAATAAATTTTAATATCTTGATAAGAACGCTATCTTCATTTTTCAAGACCAACTACTTTGTTTCCAAACTTTTTAGTGCGCTATATGTGTTTTTTTACTGTTACCAACAATATATTTGTTTGTGTGTGTCAAATGCATGGTAGTGTGGGTAATGTTTTATTTATTGGTTTCACGTACTTTATAAGCATAATTATTGAAAAATATTAGCGTTCTGCACTTCTCCTACACATAAACCATAAGTGTGCCAAATTTCATACTCCTTCCTCCGTACGCGCAAGTTTCGTAAAAAGGGGTATCATGAATTAATAAATAGATTAAAAGCTATAACGGTGCTTAGGTATTCGATGTTTATGACCGCCTCGTTGGTCGAGTGGCTAGCGTACACGCCTAACTACACCGACCAACCACGTGGCTCGAGTTCGATTCCCAAAACAGGAAATTCGTTTGTGTGATGAACATTTAGGCATGTGCATTTATTGATCTGGGTGTTTAAAAATGTATTCTGGTATATATTTAAATATTTCTTTATATAAGAAGCGTTGACTAACACAAGCAAATAATTTGCTTACTTTGGGGTTAGATTCAATTTGTCTAACTTGTCCAGGGATATTTATTTATTGGTCCTGCCTTTATTTATGAAATAGTAAAAGACAGACTGGCTTTCACACTAATAATATTCTAACACTGGTTTTGTTACTTTATAAAATGAAAAGGTTTTTTAATATAAATATGTTATATTTTATAAATATTTTTGTCCTTGCATATTCTTCTTAATTGTATTCTGGTCAGTCTTTTTTTTTTTATATTTTTCAATTTAAGATTTCATGTTAAATTTTAAATGTAATTCTTTTGAAATAGTTTTTCGTTTCGCAGTAGAGCCATTTGAATTTGCATAATTATTTCTCTCACAACCTATGCAGCATCGATGTGATTTACACTAAAAATTGTATCTGCTCGACCTTTGTGGAGTGCAGTCGAATTCTCCTGATGATGCTTCGGTTATGTGAAACGTACGTTGAGTTTTGTGTAGTGTGTGTATTGTTGGTGCTAATAAAACAATTTAGTGGTGTGTGTTGTGTGGAGCTCGATATATTTGGGAGTTTTAGCTTCCGGTAAGTCCAATTCATTCATAGCGCACTATTTTTACTGTTTTGTCACGCCATAATACGTAAATTTTTTTGGCGTAAAATTGCAAATTAATTAATGATTGTATTTATATTTAAGTATGGATTTCCGCAAAGTAACGCCTTCTTTTATTAATTTTCTGGCAGCCTTATTTTTTATATATTTTTTTTAATTCAAGACTTCATGTTCAATTTTGAATGTAATTCTTTTTAATTTTTTTTTTCTTTATGCAGAAGTTGAGTTTGCATAATTATTTCTCTCACAAGCAATGCAGCATGAATGTGATTTACACTTAAAAGTGTGTTACAGTTAGCAACAGAGTTAAGATGATAGTCCTATATTAAAATGTTCCTTTTATGTATTTAGAAACATAAAGTTCACTAACATTGTTGCAAAGGAATGAGGTATTTATTGAACTGGATTTTAAGTAAACTTCTTTCAGCAAGCTTGCAGATAGAAGATTGCACAAAAGCTGGAAACTCAATAAAAATACAATTTAAGTTCGACGATTCATCTTAACGTTCAAGGTAGCCACAATGGTATTTTACACATGGTTGGAATATTTCTCACGGAGTCAGACATTTTGGTATCTAAGTAATTGAAGATGAAATTGCAAGAGATGTGGAGTGAAAAGAGACGAAACCAATACTACGTGTACGCTTTTGTGATTTTTGTTATTTGTTTATTATACTTATTTATATTCACAGGATATTTATGAGTAACATCATTGCATAAGAGAAAACGCTGATGAGTGTTATATAAATTTATTTGAATACATATTAGTGTATTCGCCTCTGTGGTCCAGCGGTCCGGTTGTTGGACTTGACTTCATGAGGTCCCGGGTTCGAATCCTGGGTCGGCCAACAAAAAGAAACTTGGATTTTTCCAATTTTCTAATAAAAAAAAATGTTGGTCGGGATTGGAAATCTGCCCGGTTGGTGATAGGCTTGCAACCTATCACATTGTGGGACTTAGTGTCTTCGGCTAGTCGTGGGTGCCCTGGTTGTGCCTCTGCCTACCTCTTCGGGGATATGGGCGTGAAGATACATTTTTGTGTATGAAATTCTGAATGTACTGACTGATTTTCAGTGAAGTAGAGACCAAAATAAAATGTTTGAGTGAATTTTTACCAGTCATCCATACCTAAGCATAAAAACAGACTATGTCGGGTTCTTACAAAAAAAAACGCGTTGTTTTGATTACGGATGGTAGTATTTTGTACGATTAGTAAGATTTTTAACAACGGTTGCTTGTTTTCGACAGCTAATTCTGACCTTTTTTTTTCAAATATCCGTTCCGTTGCTTTTGATCAGGCAACGAATGGCTAAACTTAAGGATTATGTTTGGTTTATTATAGGTACCGGGCATAAGTCCAAACAGACTCTTTTTTTATTTTATTCCCCAAATTACCATTTGACATCATATTATGTTTTAGTTTGTCATACCTATTTCAAATGTTAGGTTTTTAATGTCATAAGTTCATAAAAATGAACGAAATTTTGTTATCATCCCCCTTACTGATAAAACTTGCGCGCCCGTTGATCTGGTGTGTAACTTCTTTTTTTTGTCAGCAAAAGTGAAGTTACATACCAGATCAACGGGCGTGTAAGTTTTATTAGTAAGGGGGTAGTTGTATAATTTAAGGGGGTATTCGTATAATTTACTTGTTTAATTCATTTCTGCTGTTATAGCATAATTTCTTGCCACTATCGTATTATGTGTTAATGAGTGTAATAGCTTGTATATTTGCATACGTGGTCTATGATCACCTCTTACAACTGTGGTGTCTATGTGCAATAATTGTTTTTTACCATTATTGACAACCGTCTGCGACTTAGCTGTCTTCTAACTTAAAAAATAGCTTACAACGTATTCGTTATAGACTTTAGAATGCACGTTTTCCGAGTGTTAACAAAAAAGCCATTACGAGTGTGTTTAGTTCGAGATAAACGTCACATTGTTCTACAAATGGTAACTAAAAACAAAAGGCTGGATGTGAACCTTGTAAGGCAGGTTTGAATTAATTATAGCCATTCACAGAAACCATTGGGAGACAAAACCGCGCGTAATTAACGACGTTTTATCACCAATCAATGTGTATAAATAACTTTCAATATCAACTGCTATTTGATGTGTGAAGTTAATGTCTTTGTTTGTGTTAATATAATGTGATGTCATATATTATAAGCGCTTGGCGTGAAAATATGTATGTGTCAGGTGACCTGTGAGTTCAAATGTTTCTCTTCATTCTGGATTTCAAGTTATTTGGTCACTTTATACTGAGTGTTCCTATGTCTGTAAATTAACTACAAAATATCTGACTCGGAAAAATTAGGGACAATCTGTAAATCACAAATTCATTAATGACTAGAGGCCCGTTACGTGCTTCGCTACGTATTTGACCACTAAATGACCGCATTAATGACAACACAACACAACAAAACAAAAAAAGATTAAAACAACTGGGAAAAGTTTCAATTTGACTGGAAAATACCCATTAACAAAATGATCCGCCATTTATTGAATTCATTTGTTACAAAAAAATGTGATAAATGACGAACCGCTCTACCTATTTTAAGCAAACTTCACATAAACCATCTACTAAATAGTCCGAACAAGCCTAAATATTTGGTTTGCTGAGCCGGTAAATTATAACGAAAAATGGCATTGATTTTTATATATTTTGATAATACTATAAACTTAGACTACCACTTGGCGATAGGCTTGCCACCTATCACATTGTGGACTTAGTGTCTTCGGCTAGTCGTGGGTGCCTTGGTTGTACCTCTGCTTACCTATTCGGGGATATGGGCGTGAAGATACTTTAGACTACCACTTATGATAGACTAACTATCATAAGTGGTAGTCTAACAGTCGTCATACACCCGGTAGAGGTATTGTCGGATAAATGGAGCTTTTAGCAGCTCCATCTGTCCGACGACCCTTTCTCGACCAAGCAGAAAAATCAAAAATCTTTGGAAAGAAGATCTCATAAAAAGTTGATCCACGCTCCGCCAAAAAAAATCATGTCAAACATTATTGTTCTTCTTTTAGGAAGTACCTAATAACCAAAACCAAAATAACAATAATGAAAAAAAAACAAAAACGTCACAGTGGGTTGGACATTGTCGCTTGGATTTGAATGAACTTGTTGCGTGACAACATACAGTGATTTTCGTTTTTTCGGCTGGTATGTATCTCGCGAAGTGTTTGCACCTCGCGCAAGGTAAAGCAAATAGGTTTTATTATAGCTGAGAGCCATAACTTTTTTGATAAATTTTTAGTTTGGCGTATATACTATTTATAATTAAATAAAAAGTGTAATTGTGTCCGATTACTTAAGCGACACAAATAAGTAGCACTTAGGATAGCGCCCATTTGGACAGGCCGGGACGGGGCACATCTCAGTGCAATAATCCTAGATCGCTTGCATACATTTTGTATGGAGCAACGCCCACTGTGCCGGAGCGCAACTGCATGGATTTTTCCGCGGCGGATTTCCAAGAGGCACCTCGCGTGCATCCTCGATGCGGCCTACAGTGACCAAAGATCACAATATCAATGTTAAAATAGAGCACTCATGGCATTTTAACAATCAAGTTTCGTATGACAACTACTAGATGGCTCTACTTTTCATACTTGACGGTTTAAGCGTCGAGTGGCCTCTCTAATCGTTTGCTCTACTCTGGTACTGAGTAACAAAAATCCGCCGATGCGATGTGGCCCGGCCCGCATTAGTGTACTTTACAAAGCAATGCGCCCCAGCCTGACACGCTCCGCCCCGTCAACAGTGGGCGCTATCCTTTAGGCTACGTTCAAATGATAAACGTCGTGCTTGTGTTTTAGTGACACGAACATTTTTTAGCGCATGTTATAAAAGCAAGTATTTCGATTTCTCATGTATATTTCGACGCGCGTTTATCGCGCTCATTGTTCATGTGAAAGTGGCCTATACCATAATACTGAATAGACTATGAAAATGCAGATGAAAATTAATCGTCATAACGATGTGACCGTTTTCTAAACTTTACAGCCGCTATACCAAGCAGGGTCGTTTCTGCACTAAAAGTAAAGTGTTAAGCTTTTGCCGATAGCACTAACTAGGTTGTTAAAAACGAGTTCGCACAGTAATACCATCTGCTGTATGACTATACTAGTATCGTGATCTAGCAATATTTAGCCTTAAAACTGTACATATAGGACTTATAATAACTTTTTTACAAATTTCTCAATCGCGCTATTAAAATATTTAGTTCTTATTTCAAATAAATCTCGAAGATGTTTGGTCTTAAGTTTTAAAAACTTTTATATATTTTTAAAGTTTTGTAGTTATGTTCATATGCAATATATATTTTATAGCACAAAACTACGGTAAGTCTAAGTAACTAAGTTTTAAACCGTTACCTTCTTAATATAATCATAATGTTTTTACCTTGTGTCGCAAGAGGCCCTAGTTGCTTTAATTTTTATGTAATTGAAATCATCACTACATAGTATAAAACAAAGTCGCGTTTCTGTCCCTATGTCCCTTTGTATGCTTAAATCTTTGAAACTGCGCAACGGATTTTGATGTGTTTTTTTAATAGATAAAGAGTTAAGAGGAAGGTTTATATGTATATTTTATTACCCGTGCGAAGCGGGGCGGGCCGCTAGTGCGTAATAAAACTTAAATCTAGTTTTAGTGTGAAGCAAGGAATATACAAATACTCCTTAGCAAAGGTATGAAGTCAGTGACTATGATTTAATAATAATTGAAAAAAAAAATCATGTTTAACGAAACGAAAAAGATAAGCATTGTGAGAAATAATGAATGCAGGAACTTTTTGTTATATAATACGGCACCTGTAAATTCTTAGGTATTGGACCGAGCCACAGGACCTAGTAAAATTTCTAGAAAAAGCTTAGCCTAGCTTTCTTGTAGAATGAAGTACCATACTAAACCAACTAATGAACTGTTTCTGAGCGATTCTGAAACAGTATGGCAAGGACTTATGAGGATTTTTACATCTACTTACTTCCAATTTTGTAAAAGAGTGGTTGTTTGTAAAGTCGGTTTACTGACGATAGTTGAACGCGACAACACAACAAGGTTATAAGAGCGGAGGCCGATTGTACCTCTTTCTCGCTCGTTCGGCGCTTTCGCTTGCACTTCAAGCCTTAAAGGGAACGCCTCAGAGCGAGGTAACGCCCCATGAGTCATGAGTTTGGGTTTTGCGTACAGCTGGCTCCAAAGAATTATAGGACGTTGTCACATATCACGTTTTTAAAACATGAACAAAGGACTATCAAGTTTTGTTAATAAATAAAAAGTTAAGTCTTAAAAAGTTTCTGCAACAAAAACAAAGTATCTGGAAAGGATTGTTTGCCTCATGTAACAAAACTTTTGCCATTACGTCCACACATTAATCCTATTGTCGAATTTTTGCCCTTTAGCCCCATTTCATTAGCAGAATGTCAGGAAATTTCCCAGAAAACCCGCATATCTGTAACGTTCTACGTCTATTAATCAAATTTACACAATGTGTGTCAGCATAGCTACGTAGGCTATGTGGGTGGCTTGATGTATTTGGCTCTATTTCATGTTCATTTTGGGACGGATTTTGTAAAGGTTACTTTGACTTTTTCTATTTAGTTAGTATCTTCACGCCAATGCCCCCAAAGAGGTAGGCAGAGGCACAACCAGGGTACCCACGACTAGCCGAATACACTAAATCCCACAATATGTTAAGTGGCAAGCTTATCGCCAACCGGGCACATAATCCCGGCATCGTTATTTCTAAGTATCTTCCTGTTAATATCCGCGAAGGGGTAGGCAGAGGCACAGCCACTCAACAACTAGCCTAAGATACTAAGTCAGAAAAAGTGATAGATGGCAAGCCTAGCATTCTTTTTGTTTTGTTTGTCTATTTCCCGACCCGAGAATTGAACCTGTGATCTCATGGAGTCAAATCTTTTATAGACCGCCAGACAAAAAAGGCGTTTTTCATTTTCATTTTTGTATCAAGATTTTTCCCTATATTGCATAAAATATCAACCCTGGGGTTTTGTTTATCTTTGAAACATTTTTTTCCTCTAATTAAATGTTCTCGACAGGAGCTCTTTTATTATCTCACGTTGGCACTGCCCGATCTTTTAAATTCAGTTCAGTATTTTTTACTTGGGAGTTTTTGTGCCTTAAATTCGTAACTCATGGTGATAAATCGGGTTTAGTTAAGTTGGGCGAACGTTGCGAACGTTAATCTATCGATTTCTTAGTTTTGACAAATTTTAAAAAACACAACTCGGAGAGGTCAATTGTCTTTAGATTAGTCATTGACATTTTCAATACAAAATTTTGACTTAATCATAGATCATACGTTAATTGACGTCTTTTAAAGAGTATATAAATACTACGTAATAAGAGGCGGATCTTCCATGATGATGATGCCTCTGTGGTCTAGCGGTTCAAGTGGTGGACTTGACTGCATGAGGTCCTGGGTCGAATCCCGGGTCGGGCAAGAAAAACAAAATTTGGGTTTTCCAATTTTCTAATAAAAAAAGTTGCTCGGGACTGGATATGTGCCCGGTTAACGATAGGCTTTCCACCTATCAGATTGTGGGACTTAGTGTCTTCGGCTAGTCGTGGGTGCGCTGGTTGTGCCTCTGCCTACCACTTCGGGGATATGAGCGTGAAGATACTTTTTTATCTTCCGTGGATATATAGCAAACCTGAAATTTGTATGAAGTTTGGCTTAAGTGACACGACACTTGACAGACAAGTAACAGAGTCTGTTATATAACATGGTGAGAAGGTATAACCCGTTTAATTTAAAAGAAGGTCTAAAGGCATTCAGATTTAAAGCAGCTAGTGTCAATATGATTAAGGTGAAAAAAAACATAGCAAACTTAATACTTTTATTTTTTATATAAATGTTGCGACAAACTGGATGTCTCTGTGTATAGTCTTAAAACTAGTCAGTCTTGTATAATGTGGAACTTTACAAGTGTATACATGTTTCCTAAATTAATTGTTGTAGTTTTGTCTATATCGTAAAGAAAACCGATTTCTCTTCAATTATAGATATAAGTATAATTTTTCGAATTGAAATATAACAGTCATAGTCATATTCGTTTATTTCATGAAACATTGTTGAAATATAGTTGATCTTGTACTAATTTGTGTCGAATATTTGACATTCACTGGCATGCAATTTTTATTGTTTGTATTAAATTTGTTGTAATGGTATAAATATGGCCATGTCATTAATTTCAAACACATACAATTTAATTCCATAATTAATAAAAAAAGTTTATCTCGATTTAATAAAATTGTAAATTTAAAAAGGCAATTAAAGAGGTTGAAATTATCAGGTCTTTTAGAAATTAATTGAAAAGTTATTATTTAAATACTTAGAATACAACTTAGAGCTTAAAATAATATCCTTGTACCTACCTCCTGTTTTTTCTCCTTTTTTCTCCTTCTTTCTAGATTGTGCATTCCGTTTTTAATATTATTTTTATTATTATATTTAATATTATTATATTTATATAGTAAATAGTTGTAGTAAAAAAAGAATAAATCAGTTAGAAATAACGGAGAACTTAAAATTAATATTTTAAGTTCGTCAACTAAATATGTCTGCTTTCTTAAAGTTACATGTCGACGCTGTGCCTAACAGCCTTACATATTTTTTATATGTCAGAGGTCAGCGTACATGTAAACAGCTATCCTGATAGTAAGAGATAAACATAGCCTTTGGACACCAAAGATGTTACGGTTTCGTTGTTGTCCTGCGGAGGGCGTAAGGCCAATTGTGCAATTCTACCGGCTACCCTACCCATCACACCGGAACATCATTATAGCTGGAGGAATAGGTAAGGCGGGGGATCCCTACCCGGCTAGTTTGTGAAAAGCTCTTTGCCATCAAAAATACTCGCATTTCACTAATGCGAACGTTTGTGAGAATTGATTTATATTTTTGTATCTTTCACGAAACATTTACTGAAAAAAAGAAAGAAAAAAATAACATTTTATTAATAACTATTAAAATATTTTCACACCACAAGTTGGTAGAATATGTAAGAACGCCTAAATAATTTTGTGACATCTTTGTAACACTCATATTCCACAAACAAATATTATTTTCTTAAAGAAAAATCTACTAAATTAGATTTAGATAAACTAGATTTAGATGAAACTTTACAGAGATCATTTTATATAGGAATAACACAAAGGTTACAATTCATGAAAAATACTTTAGAAACCGCGAGTGGAAGCTAGTGTTATATAAAACCTCCTGGAAAATTCTCTTCAACATTTAAACTGCAAAACTCATGAAACAATAACATTTGTCATTATCATTCATAGAAACGTGTAAAATGATACAAGAAATAAAATATTCTTAGAATTTCCATAAATTGTTTACAGGCGCATTACAAATGCCATCGTAAAATACGCGTTCATGGTTGAACCATGGTAAGGCTAAAGGTACAATATGTAAAACAGCGTATTATGCGTGTCACAGCGGGTCGGCGTTCGGCCACGCTTGGAACGGCTCAATTATATGCGCACCTAAAATAACAGTTTGAGTTTGGGTGGTCCATCTCGAAATAGCTGAGCACCCAAATGAGTAATAAGCGTATCACTATCCAACAAATGACATAGTTTATAAGTTCCGGATTGAAGAAATGTGTAAGATACCTAATAGGCAAGTTGTGAAAGCGAAGGTAACTTATGTAACTATCATTTGATACCAATGCCCATTGGTGGAATTAAAGAGTGATTGAGGTTTCTGGTTTAATTCAGTGAACTCACAATTTCAGTCAGATTACATGGCAGAGTATGGCAACAACTTTTTCTGTAACTATCATTTGATACTAACGCCTATTGGTGGAATTAAAGAGTGATTTAGGTTTCTGGATTATTCCAGTGAACTCACAATTTCAGTCAGATTACATGACAGAGTATGGCAACAACTTTTTCTGTAACTATCATTTGATACCAACGCCTATTGGTTGAATTAAAGAGTGATTTAGATTTCTGGATTATTCCAGTGAACTCACAATTTCAGTTAGGCAGTTCTTGGCAGAGTCCAGTAACAACTTTTTATATGGTAGTCTTACTCACTCACTTCCCAAAGAAGCGGCAACCTGTATCTAGATGACAACGCTCCTCAGCCAGAGGACGTCCACGACTGGACATAAGCCTTCCCCAAAGAGCGCCACAAGTCACGGTCACCATCCGCTTGTATCCAGCGACTCCCCGCGATTTTGATCAGATCATCAGTCTACCGGGTTAGAGATCGTCTAACACTACGTCCTCCGGTGCGGTGCCGCCACTCGAGAACCTTTCTTCCCCAGCGGTTGCCGATTCTGCGAGCAATGTGGCCTGCCCATTGCCACTTCAGCTTGCTGACTCTTTAAACCTCCTTGCGGATCACCGAATTACGCATCATATCTCGCAGAGAAACACCGAGCTTAGCTATAGCATAGAGAGAGCTAAGCTCTGTGTGTGTTTCTCTGAGCGCTGAGCGACTCTGAGCTTGTTTAAGAGGCCCACATTTAACAGCCAAGTCTCAGTTCCATATGCCATCACCAGTAACACACACTGGTCGAAGACTTTCGACTTTTGGCTCTGTGGTAATTTGGACAAGAAGATACCTTTTAGATTCCCGTTGAATTCGGCCGTCGACATCTTTCTTGAAGTTGGATTTACCTAACTGAATAACTTGACCTAGGTATACATACTGATCAACAACTTCAAGAATTGAGTTCCCAAGTTGAACTGGTATAGGTGCAACAACATGGCTTTCGTCTTGTTCAAGTTCATCTTAAGATCCACACATATCATGTTGTGAGATTTATTGTCTTCGACTAGTCGTAGGTGCCCTGGTTGTAACCTCTGCCTAGCTCTTCAGGATAGTTTTGTAAAAAAATCAACTTTGCACGGGATTGGATAAGTGCTCGGTTCAGTCCCACAATGTTGTAGGTGGCAAACCAATAACCTGCCACCTACAATATTGTGGGACTAAATACCTTTCGCTTTCGTGAGTACCTCTGCCTACATTTTCGGGGTACGGTTTTGAATATATACTTCAAATTGGCCATAGATCATGTCGCAGATATTGGCTAAATAAAATACTGGTATGTAAAAAATGGTAACGAAAAAATTAATAAGGATCTAACTAAAACTTACCACAGAAAGAAAAACAAACATACACGTAGGAGTTAACCTAACAAATGCATTTTATATGCGTTTTTATACGAGGATAAGCTAAGAATAACATAAAAACCTCAGATATGCCATCTCAAATAAACTTTTCGATATTTCTCTGAGCAATTATGCCTAACTCTCGACATGCTGTCGCCCATAACCAATTGACAACACATTGAGATGGACTTCCTGTCACCGGCTGTTTGCTTAATTTTTAATATTTATTTAGACGAAAAGTTAAGTTGCGAACGCAAACTGACGCAAGACAAGCTTGTTATGGATTTTTGATGTATTTTTCTTGTCAACATTACCTACATAGAGTGAAGACTTTAAAGTTTACCTTCTGGTGTGAAAGTTAGCCTCAATGACAATCTAATGAATTGTTATACATTGTAAAGCTTGTTTTACAGCTACACAGGAAATTCGTGAGAGCGTGATGTCGCAGTGACTTGGCAGTTTTTGAGAAATAAAAATAAAAATTAGAAAAATATCGGAACCCAATACTATATTAATTTTAAGTATCTTCACGCCCATTTCTCGGAAAAATGTAGGCAGAGGCTCAATAAGGGCATCCACGACTAGCCGAAGACACTAAGTCCCTCAATGGGATAGGTGGCAAGCCTATCACCAACCGGGCATATATTCAATCCCAAACAACATTTTTATTAGAAAATTGGAAAAACCACACTTTCTTTTTGTTGCCCAACCCGGGAATCTAACCCGGAACCTGATGAAGTCAAGTCTAATACCTGGACCGTTAGACACCTAAAGCGATTTAGTTTTACTTTTAATTTCCAAAACAACAAAGAAACAATATGGCCAAAATCGGTGTTTGCATTTTCTATGTGAGAGGTAAACGCACAAACGCATTGGCCTCATGACGGTACGTGACAATTGTGGCCAAAACACATCATAGATGTAATAGATGCGTTAGTGTAATGTGGGAGAGATGTTAAACCAATTATTTAAATATATCGACTACTCTTCCTTCCGAACCGAATATGACAAAGTCACTTCTTTACTTTGGGGCGTTAAAAAATATATGGCGATAGGAATAGGTAAGGAGGTTGATCCTCTACCAGGCGCAAGTTGCTGCACAGCATTCTGCTAAAAGTCATCTTGTTGTTGTCTTCACCTATTGAACCTCGCCTCTTACAAGCTGCTAGACATAAAGACAGATGATCTGTTCTAATTAGCGGACCAACACGGAGAAAATGGTACGGATATTCGATAAGATTCGCCCGATTTTAAAAATCAAAATGATACAGATGTGGACTCAGCCTAAAGTACTAGAGGTTACGACTAGTTTCACAGCAACATGGATTGCTCAGTATGGACACGGCTCGTATGATGCTAGCTAAACCCAATTTTTAATTAAGCCTTAAAAATAAAACAATTCACAGATAAAATCACTTTACACTTTCGGATTTCTACTCCTACTTGGTAAAATTTAAAATTTAAATACAATACATTTTTTATTGCTAGACACAATAGTTTGAAGATTTCTAAATTGGATTTTTGAACGAATACAGTTTATAAGACGACAGAGAAAGTAGATTTACACAGACGGATTACTTGATATTTTTTAATGGCATAATATAGCGAATAGGTACACTACTCTCCTGATGATATATGTCAACCGAGACAGTTCTAATGTGCAAGCCCACCAGCTACCCAACTCTCCAGACCCAAACTACACTGTCATAAGTGAGGTAGGAATAGTTAAAAATCGGATCCACACCGTACTAGTATGATGCCAGCAATACCAGCTGTAAGTACAGTACAGCAATTTACTTGCTAAGCACTTATATTTATTAAAGTTGTGCACAATAATTTTGAAATAATAAGTTTAGGGTCTCCATTAAAAATACTTGAACTAAACACAAATTTAGCCATAAAGACGTTAAGGAAAGAAGAAAAATAGAAAGTTAGCCTTACTTTATAAAAATATAAATGAAATAACTTAAACTATGTACATGATATAATAAAAATAAAGGAATAATTAAGAATGCGGAAAACGCAATAATAATATTTAAATAACTGCCATATAATTTTTTCTACGTTAATTTATTTTTTATTTTATTTTACAATTGAAAATAATTTTTTTATAGCATACATTTAAAGTATTAATTGCTTGTATCACTTACTTTTATAGAAACAGTTTTTCATTTTCAATTTTTTTATTATCATTTGTTATCATAGTATCTTCAATATCGTTTCTAAGTGCAAAATTTTTAATATGTTGTTGCTGTCAACTGGTTAATTTAGAACTATAAAAAGCTAGCTAAGTGACAAGTAATTTTATGGTGGGGAAAATTATGATACAAACTTTTTAACTAAAAAATCGGGTAACCTGAAGGCAAAGGTAGGTAAACGAAAGATATTGTCTCAACTGAAATAAATTCAGAAAGCTGATTTTAATAGCGTATGTGGCTTCCAGAACTTAGGTTAAGTGATAAATGCACCGCAATAAATGCACAAGATGCAAAGACGTTACAGAAATAAAATTGAACAATCTTCTGAGTGCTAGGCAATTTATAAAATAGTTATTGAAAAAAAGAGGCAATCGAAAAAATTGGTAATGTAATGGTAAAATATCATATTCTGATATAAAATTAATGGTCTAAGATCCGAACCAAAGTCGACCTTCACCAAGCTGATAATAGAATGAAATGTGTTTAATAATAAATTTAGTGTATCAAAGAATATATTAAAAATGGGTTGCCTACAAAAATCCTGGACAGAGTATTTTTAATTATTTTTTAAAAAATGTTTTTTCATGAAATGTTGCAACATCATGATAATAAGACAACATTATTCTGACGTAATATATAAGACATATAAAATGTGCAGACGTTGGATTGCCTATTATTTACCTGGACAATCTAATGGGTTGCCAGGTATAAACAGGTACCTATGTCGATATCAGTTACTTTCACTGATTGGATAATAGAATAAATTTTATATCAACATAAGCACTGTTTTATTGCGAACACATTGACACAGGGTTGCCTGCAAAAAAATCGGTCCTAATATAGGTTGCCGAATTTTAAATTTTCATCGTTTGTGGAAGTGAGTGACAGAGAGTTCCGAGATAATTTACAGTGCAATAATAAAGGACCCAACATTGCCGTGGTGTCTGGTGGAACGCTGAATACAAGAATGTGCGCATGCGCGTTACCTACACTATGGAGGGTAGAGGTAGCTCTACTACCCTCTGTATATTAAAAATACGCGTTATTTTGGAGCATCCATAATTTCAATTGCATAAAAAATAATAATTAAATGCATAACAATCAAATATATTTAATATAATAGAAAAGTATTAGACAATATAGTGTAGATTAACAAATAAATAAGTATAGATATATATTGACCTTGAATGAACTTATATTAATATGTTTTCAGCGTGAACTATAGGAGACAATCGAAAAAGTGGGCAACCTGATGGTAAAAGATCTTAGGATAAAAAAATTATAACTCCTTAAACAGTAAACTACAAATGTTGCCTCAATAAAAATAAATTCAGAAAGGTGGTATTTTAGCAGCGTTTGTGGCTTTCAGAACTTAGGTTAAGTGATAAATTCACCACAACAAATGCACGGGATGCAAAGACATTAAAGAAATAAAATCGAGCAATCGTTTGAGTGCCAGCCAATTTATAAAACAGTGATTCATTCCGCCGTTGACAGTTACAGTCAAGCTGCGGATATAAGACCTGCACCGCGTTCGCACTTCTGGATTTATGTTTATTAATAACATTATGTCTGGAGAACGCGGAACATCTGCTGGAATGTTTTGGCTGTCCACATATTTTGTTTTGACAAGTGGAAATATTGTTACGTGCAAAGTAAGAACCTATAAGATGCTTGAGTTAAATTTAGATAAAGTTGGCAATAAGAATTATATTTTACCGTTGGTGATCACCATTTCAGTTGGTAGATTCTTATTAACTTGTACACAATTATTACTATTTAATTACAGCTCACAAGTAGTACAATTTACTAGTAAGTACCATCACGCGTGATTTCCTTCACCTGGTATTCTAATAGTTACTATGTTATTAGAAACATCTTTGGGCTCAAAACCTTTAAACAGTTTAGTGGTCTAGTAAATGTTGGGAAAATCTAAATTAATTGATGTACAGATATCTAACTCATTTACAATGCTACAAAAGTTTTGGACATAGCCATACCTATATCTTAACATACTTAACAAATATTGTAATAGGATATTATATTGAGTAACCTTAAAGGAGTACCTACAAGAGGAAAAATGTATTTAAACCGTCTAAGACCACAGAATATCATCTACAAAACTTAAAATGGGTATATTAAAAAGTACTCCTTATATCTTACTCCTCCACAAAACACGAAAATAAAATAAAAATGAGCAAGAGCTCATTTTATTTTCGTGTAGAAAAGATTCTACTTTCTCATATTTTGTTATATCCGAAAATTTTGTAAGATTTTTATACTACTATCAGTATATTTTGATTCCATAAAGTATTCTAAGATTACAAGTTTAACAAAAACATCTGGATAAGTTAAATCATACCTACATTTTTCATTTTCCTCAAATAAAACTTTAACTTTCTTAGCAGCTCCGTATTATATGATCTCACTCATAAATTTACCTAAATGAAAAAGTTTTCTCTTGGCTACATTTTATATGAGTCGTTTCGAAGAACAAAGTTATTCATATATTCATATCCAGAAATTAAATTGCATTTAAACAGCGAGAGTTTTGGATTTTTTGTCAATGAAATAATTCAGTTTATTTTATGGCTTCGTTAAGCCCTTTGAAAACATTAAGGTAATAAAAAAGAAATAACAAAACCTTAAAGCCACTTAAACTACAGAGTACTATTTAACTGCAAACTGAATAGTAAAAATAATTTACAACTAGCCGCTGTTTTTATATTTATTTTTCCTTCGTTTAATGTCTTGTTTCCAACATTAAAGTTGCGTAAATTTCTATCATACGGGACACTTTTGGGACTGATCTCTCGTCCTGCCCATATTTATAGTGCTTTGATTTATTTTGTTATCTCTTTACTGCTGGACTAACGACAAGCATTCTACCCTGAAGATTAATCACTCGCGTCAACGTGATTTAGCAGGGCAACCGATATTTAATGTGTGCTATTCAGATACAATACGACCGAAGTTTAAATTTAGATCTTTCTCTAAGCGGTTGAAAGTACGAGCGCTGGAGAATTATTAGGGTAATTGGTGATGTAAAGTATCTACGTAATGACAGGTACGTTTTAATTTCCGTTATTCAAGAATAAAATATTATACTCCTTAGTTTTTTTTGTTACTTTGACCGCCTCGTTGATCAAGAAGTTAGAGTACACTTTTAACGCCACGCTAGATTAGAGTTCGGTTCTTCAATAGGGTAATATATAGTTATCTCTGTTTTTGCTTTTTAAGTGTTAATTAAATTTATCCCGGTACCAATTTATTTATTTCAATGCATTTGCTTCTTTGACTATATTATACTAAAAAGCATACCTGTAATTTGCTTACTTTGGGATTAGAAAAAAAATTGTAATTTATCCAGTGATATTTTTTATTAACAAAAAAAAAATTCCAACATTTAATATGAATCGTCTTTACCATTTTATGACAATGTTTTATGCATTCTGGAATAAGAGGAGAAGACTATAGTATGCTTACTTTGGGGTTAGAAAAAATGTGTAACTGAAGTGATATGTTCTTAATAACAAAAAAATATTCCGACATTTATATGAATGGTCTTCTATATTGTGTGACGATTTATGCATTACCGAAAAGAAGGACAAGATTTTGAAGAACTAGTAGAAGATACTAAGCAATGTTGGCAAATCTATCATCAATGAAATAGTACAACTACTTTACCTATTGTCGTGGCCATATCATTTTTGTGGTCTTTGTTGTAGCCGTAAGCATCTCTGTGACCGAATGGTTCGTTATTACACCACATTTACATTGCAGTCTAAAATATACGAGTAACAAGCAAAATATTGATGGTGAGATACACGTACCTATCGCCTATCGATAGCCAAGATAATTGTATTTGCAACATAAGTTCAGAAGAATTCCAAAATTTGAATTCCTTTAAATTTTATTAAATCAAAATTAATATTATACCAGTACGATAAAAAAATGTTCGCCTCTGTGGTCTAGCGGTCCGGGTGTTGGACTTGACTGCATGAGGTCCCGGGTTCGAATCCCGGGTCAGCCAATAAAAAGTAAATTGGATTTTTCCAATTTTCTAATTAAAAAAAAATGTTGGTCGGGATTGGAAATGTGCCCGGTTGGCGATAGGCTTGCCACCTATCACATTGTGGGACTTAGTGTCTTCGGCTAGTCGTGGGTGCCTTGGTTGTACCTCTGCCTACCTCTTCGGGGATATGGGCGTGAAGATACTTTTACGAACAGATTTTTTTATTATTATGCTGCTTATACTAAAGCACTTAAGCAGTAATAAATTCCTTTTGATAAAAAGTTTTTACGACAGCCGTTTAATAAACAAAACGCTATTTTTAATTCACTTCACCTATTCAAAGTCTCAAGCACTTATATTTTGCATTTAAAATACTTGGTTATTTTTTTATCAGTACAATATTTTGTGATAAGCCGGTGTTGAAAATTAAAAGCCTGTAAGTGTCTTCCCACGCAATAACGACAGGTTCGGAGTTACATCTTGTAAAGCTAAATATCGATTATGTTATGGCCTTTCATACAAACGAAGCTTAATTTTTTATAACTTGGGTAGGTATATTAATTTATTAAAACCAAAGAAAATACATTTACTTATCTGAGTTGATAACAAAACATGCTTACAAATTTTTTAGGTCATATACAAGCAAATTTATATAATTATATTTACATTTCGCCTAAATATTTAAATGACCGCCTCGTTGGTCGAGTGGCTATTTTTTTTGAATGACTAATTTGTTGCTAATCTTGCGATTTTTTGCAACTTCACCGAACTTTGTGGGCCGAGCAGAGTGCTCAGCCTGACGAGTGATTAGCGTACACGCGTAACTACACCGACTAATCGCGAGGCTCGGGTTCGATTCCCGACGGGCATTTCCGGGTCTGGGTGCTTATTAAATTTATTCTGGTATCTATTTAAGTATTTCTGTTTATTTGTATCGTTGACTAACACCCATAACACAGGCATATACTTTGCTTACTTTGGGGTTGGATTCAATTTGTGAAACATGTCCAGAGATATTAACTTATATATAAAAAAAAAATTTACGATGTTCACAAAAATACAAATCTTTATTACAAAACCTTTTTAGTGCAACGATAACGTTTGCAATATGAACAGGCTTTTTAATCGCATAGTTTGGATAGGTTTTTACAATCACGTGATTATTGGATACTATTGATCGCCAATTGGTTGAAATTCGACCATAACAAATTTTAATATCTTGTTGATGAGAACGCTATCTTCAATTCTTTCTTTTCAAGACCAATTACTTTGTTTCCAAACTTTTTACTACGCCGTCTGTGATATTTTACCATTATCATAAATATGTTTGTGTGTCAAATGCATGGTAGTGTGGGTAATGTTTCATTTATTTATTTAATGTACTTCATAAGCATTATTATTTAAAAATATTAGAGTCCTGCACTTCTCCTATACATAAACTATAAGTGTGCTAAATTTTATGATCCTGCGTCCGCGCAATTTTCGTAAAAAGGGATCCAAAGTTTTGGCTTCACGTATTAATATATAGATTATGCATTATCTCACATTAACTACATTGATACTAACGTTTTAGGCGGTCATCGACAAATCGTAACATCTCTATTTCTAAGTCTTGTAACTGCGGATTGACAAAACGCTTTATCACTTGCGATGGTATTAGCCATTTGAATATCAGCATTTACAATCAATAACTACGAATCAATTTACGTATGTTTGTCTGGTACAACGAATACGCGTTTAGCATGAACAGCCTTTACAATCGCGAAGGCTGGCACGGTAATAGGTCTTGCAATCGCGGGTATAGTCGAGACGCTATCGTGGGCGATGGCGCCAACTGCTCTGATAGCGAACTCGATATTAGCGTTTTCAAGCTATCAGCTACAAATAGTGATTACAGACGTTCGTGTTTCTAGCGCAATTATTTCTCGTCTAACATTTCCAGGTATTTTATTGGCACACCTGTAATTTTGATGTTTGTAATGTAAACTGTAATTATGAATGCGAAATTTACTGAATTCAACAAGCAATAAATTTTATGTGATAGTATTATAAATTGTTTATAACTAGCTGTTACCGGGTTTACTATGGCGTAATTTATTTATTACAGCGCCATCTATCGTAATGCTCAAGATTAAATACTTTTTGCTGTTTAACTGTGAGTCGCTTTTGAAAAAAGTTGATCCACCTGGTAAAGGTTTAAAACCAAATCAAAAATAAATAATTATTCCCGGACTCGTTACACAAATAGAATCTAGCCCTAAAGTAAGCAAAATTATATGCTTGAGTTATGAATGTTAGTCAACGATTCTAACCTTTAAGCTAACTAACCTTAAAACAATTTAATAAACACACAGACCAAAAAATGCAGACATCAAAATGCTTACAACACAAATGCCTGTCCCCGTCGGGAATCGAACCGAGTTGGTCAGTATAGTTAGGCGTTTACGCTAGCCACGCGACCAAAGATATGACATAGGTATATTATAATAAAGAACAAACACAAAAACTGTAATATAATAGTGGAAGAAGTTCAAATAAGTAATGCAGTATGCAGAAACTACACCGCTACTGAAAAACAGTCACTTTATTCTAGCAAAAATATTAGGTATCCCCCACAGTTTAGATAGTTGTCAGTTTTTCAAAATTAAGCATTGTTGTAACGTTTTGACCGCCTCGTTGATCGAATGGCTAGCGTACACGGCTAATTACACCGATCAACCTCGAGGCTCGGGTTCGATGCCCAACGAGGCAAGCATTTTTGTGACGAACATTTAAATGTCCGCATTTCCGGGTCTGGGTGTTTATTAAATTAATTAATTATCACCCATAACATAAATATATAATTTGTTTACTTTGGGGTTAGATTAAATTTGTGTAACTTGTCCAGGGATACTTATAATTTATTATTATTATTAATGTATTTTTTGCAAACAATAGACGTCCAAGTAACCACGTTTGACAGCTTTATGGGTCAACCCTAACTCGACTTGATTTTTTTAAATGGCTTATATGTTGGTAACCGCGAAGTTTTTACAATTTCATTGGATTATGATTCGACTAGACTATGCAGCATTTGAATTGCGTTCGGATCCATCGCCTTACCTATTCCTGCCACCTTAATGACTCTGTCATATTCTGGTGGGTAGCTAGGTAGGTTTCTAGTGTAGGTAGGTCTAGGTAGGTAGGGTAGCCGGTAGACTAGCACAATTAGCCTAACATCCCTATACCTGGACAGCTTGTAACATCTATGGTGTCTATAAGCCATGGTTCTTCTCTCTTTCCATTTCCCATAAAAAAAAACTAATTTTTTTAGCCAAAATTGATTCCTACCGATTTGTAATTAGAATGATCACTTCTTTTTTTTTTGTTCTAAAACTTTCTTTCATACAAATTGTTGTAGGTACCGACGATGTTCATGTATCTAATTTTACTTTCGAAAATTGTAATTAACAACGTCACTAACCAAAACATATTCTTACCTCTATAGTTTTTCACGACGCTTCTATCCCTAAACATAATTTCCTTAACAATTTTACTGATATTCAGTAGTAAAAAGGTAATTTACCCACTGTAATAAAAATATGTTTGGAATGTTCGCGTGTTGGTCCGGCCTCCTTTGCGGAATAGACCATCTGCGTTTTTGCCCGACAGTTTGTAAAAGGCACGCGTAGGCTTAATGTCACTAGCACCGTGACATCTGACTAGGTGGTAGAATTTGGCAGCGACTCGCCCGTATCCACTGCCTTACCTATTCCTGCCGCAGTTGACGTAGTGTGGTTCGGAGAATAAGATAGTTGGTAAACCTTACTTTTGCCCAAGGCCTAACATCCCGGCTTTAGGTTGGCAACGCATGGTACCACCTTTGGTGTCTCTAGGCAGAGTGAATTCCTTACCATCAGGAAATCCGTCTGCTTGTTTGCCTTCCAATATCATAAAAAAATATTGTATATAAAATAATTGTAATACCCACTCGTAATTGTTAGTTGATCTAGATTCAAAATAATAAAAAGTTCCTCAAAGACCTGCATAGAAAGTCGTCAAAGTTCCTGCTAGATGATAACGGGTTTAATAATTAAAAAATGGTCTAAAATTGGATTCTGAACCAATACCATCGCATCTGTGGTGTAGCGGTTCGGTGTCGGGCTTAACTTCTTGAGGTCCCGGATTCGATCCCCGGGTCGGGCAACAAAAAGATTTAAAAATGTACATTTTCAATTTTCCAATAATACTAGCGTTGTATTATATATGTGACCGGTTGGCGATAGGCTTGCCACCAATCACATTATGGGACTTAGTGTCTTCGGCTAGTCGTGGGTGCCCTGGTTGTGCTTCTGCCACCACTTCGAGTATATGAGCATGAAAATCCTTTTTTATAACCGAAACCGAACCGAATATGAATTTTAGACAATGTCTAGTCAAACATGTCTCACAACATTTTTGTGGTTTTGGTCAATGTTCTTTAAATATAACCACACTCATACAAACACTTAAATTCTATTGTTCCATCAGGAGAACCATATATTTTTTCGCTGAGCTTTCACATAAAAAAATTTACTACAGTATGCAAACAAAACACAAAAGCTATTTCATGATATTCATTCAGTTATAATATGACCTAAGACTTCTACTTATTAAATAAAGGAATATAATTTTAAATTACAAAATATGGAAGTATATATTTGTGTCCTGTATCATTATTTCTACTTATAAGATAACGATGATGTTTTGAATCATGTAGAGGTGCAAGGAAAATTAATAAATGCGAAGCCGACCCAGCGTAACAAATCATATAAACGCTTGCATACGTTGACAGGCATAATATAAAACCAAAAACGTCTTTAAAAGTAGACATGTTATTTAAAAGGAACAATGCTTAGTCCCTCTTCTCTTATATTTATTAAGATCGGCTTTGTGGTCTAGCCGTCCCATACAGGACTTTATTTTACGAGGTCCCGGGTTCAATTCCCAGGTAGGGCAACCAAAAAGAAAAGGTTTTTTTACACTATTCTAATAAAAAAATGGTTGCCCATAAAGTCAGTTTTACGAAGATTTTACGTGACAACGTCTTTTTCTCGGTAGAATATTTATTGGTATGAATATTATTAAATTGCACAATAGGAACAAGGAATTGAATGAAAATAAGAAATGCACAAATTTTAACTATAGAAATATATTTTGTTTACTAAAAAATTGTACCGGTCCGGCGGGCCTCTTTCTCGTTCGGTGACTCATCGTAACAGACGTGAGCGGGCGTTACACTTTTTCAAGAGTGACTTCGAGCCACAACCTAATCTAAGACGTTGTTACGTGAAAAAAAAACGTTGCCTGTATTTGGCCACGTACCCGTTGGCGAGAGATTGGCCGCCTATCACGTTGTGGGCTTAGCAACTAAGCCACTTACCGCTTCACTTATTAAGTCACTATTAGCAAAACTATATGATAATTTAAGAGTATCTACTTCCTACCTACCATCATGATGGTGATAATCATATTTGAGATAAATATATTCCTGAAATTTAAAATTTTCAATGAATGCCCTACAAAGCCTGCATGTAATGTGGTTAAGAACCGTCTCGATCACTTAGTTTTTAAACAAAGAAACCGCATCGAAATCGGACTATCTGTTTAAAAGTTACGCTGCCACAGACAGACACAAATATACACATACATACATACATACACTCTTCGTTTTTGGACGGGCTTTAAAAAACTATTTGTACCTCATTGGCTACAGTAAGTCTGCAAGTTGACAAGTGTGTCAAATTAATTTTTAATCTGATTGAGATGCCTTGAGATGGATTTATACTATTTTTGAAGTTGTTAAGGTTATTAAATAATTCATAAAAAGTAAAATGAATAGTAAAAAGTTAAAGACCGAATTAGAAATAATAATTGATTTCACCTACAT